>ML777221.1:1843730-1856850 GCA_009831015.1 Picea engelmannii | reverse complement strand
TATTAATGATTTTTTTTATTTTTTTTTTCGGCTGGATGGCCAAAGGCCTGATTGGTGGTCAATGGCCAATTTTCTTAGAGAAACTCTGAAACGATGGGGTTGGCTAAAATCCGGATCAGACAAGGTCTGATAAAGAACTGGCCAAAGGCCGGGATCAAGAAAACAAAGCTCTGATACCAAATGAGACGAACAAAGTTCTCTCACACAAGAATTATCCAAAATACTTGGAATATAACAAAGTAATCCATATAGGAATGTAAACAATAAATGTAATAAGATATAAGATAGATGATTATAATTGAGAATGAGGGCTTGTTTATATACCCACGTAGGGGTGCCCTTTACCAATAGTCATGTCCTTTGAGACATGACCTTTCATTATTAATAATTATTATGTTATGAATATCTATGATATATGTATATTATGTTCATAACATTGGCAAATCAACAAGATGATGGTTTTTATTTAAAAAAAAATAAGTCTTGAGCCAAAAAATAGTTTTGGCCATAACAGGAGAAGTTTAACCGAAAATTAGATGAAATTTAAAGGGTATTTCCATAGTTTCAAGGCATACAAAAGTTATCGTAAGGGTCATTGGAAAAAATTTCTTCAATTTTATGAAAAATGCAAATTAGTGGCTTTTGAAGAACATGGTGGTGCTCATTGATAGGGACCCGGATGAAGATGAAATTTTTACAAGGACTCCAAAACACAATAATGAAGATATCTAGTTGGTATTTTGGCATAATCCCAAAGAAATTAGAGTGGAGGTTAACAAACATGGAAAAATCCATTATTCCATACCACTTTTTGAGGATTTTGGAATCTTCAGAGGAGTAAAAGGGACCCTAGATCATAAATCCAGAAAAATCCATTTACTTGACATTTTACCTTCTCATCAATTCAAAAAACTTTTCCTTTTAGATTTATTTTTCCTAAGGTTTTCCCTTGTTTATTAGTCATTATCCAGTCTCCTATATTTTAGGGGAGAATATTCCACCTGGATAATATTCTCTTTCAGTTGACACTTTAGTTTGACTAGTTGAGTTGAGTTTAGATGTTGCATTGGTTTTGTCACCCTGCAACATTGGGATGATCACCATGCTAATTCGAACTTGCCTTGGTATCATCACCAGACTGGCGCATTACCCTTGATTCCCTAATTTAACTCCTCACTACTCTCTGTTCAATCAGTTAACTAAAGACTAGTTGACTAGTTAACTAAACTAGGTGGCACTTCACTCCCGTAACTACCTGAGAGACTAGACTAGGTGACATTTCACTCCCGTAACTATTGGTGTGTGTCTAGATCACTCTAGACCACCACTATGTCACATTGGTTCTCCTCCAGTGTGCACTCATTGAGTTATACAAAGTATATAATGTGTAAATTATTCATTATTCATAATGGTTAATGAGAATTCTTTCATTCTTTCTCTCCTTATTCTTCTTTCTTCTATTCTCTCTGCAAAAGTGTGTATTATTGTTTAGCTAGATGTATTATGTGTAGTTTCAACACATTTACAAAAAAATCCAAGTTTGTAGAAATTATGAAAAAGACAAAGTCATCAATTCTAGATTTATACTTAATTTGACTATGCCATCAAATTTTGAATCTGAAAGTTTATGTGTATTCACAATTGATTATAATATCAAGGCCCCATATAAAATTTGTTCAAGTTCTTGCCAATTTTTCTTCTACAAGTGGCAGAACTTAGCCTCTAAGATTAATTGTACCATTGAAAAAGTAGAAAAAGGGGTGAAACTGTTGATTTTAGAGAGCCATAGCTCTCAACTATAATTCCAAATGAAGCATGGGAATAGTCATTAGAAAGGTAATCTGGATGAAAACATGGTAGAGGGTTTAATTTCTCCAAGAAAGTGTATGGTGGTTACATAAAGCTATAGGGAAAAGGACAATTGGATTCTGTGAACCACACAATTGCTTAATATGAAAGATTTAAAAAAAATGAGTATTGTGTAAAACCATTTTTAGATGATAGAGGTACATGCCAGATGTGAGAATCACGTAAGGAATACTGGAGGTTCTCATGCATTCGTCTATCAAATGATATGGAGGCACCTTTGGAAGCGAAACAACTTGGCAATGAAAAGGGGTTGAGATTTTAATAATAGGGTATTGTTGATGAGAAGGGAAACACTAAAGAAGAGAGTGTTGTGTCAAGAGATTATTAACAATAATAATATATTTCATAAATAAATATTGTATGGGTCTACTACATAATATAATTCTAGGGTCCAATGGACATAGAAGCAATATGGAACTTGTAGAGTTGGTTGAAACATTGAAGAGCTTGCAAAGGGAAGTGCAGAGCTATAGAGAAAGTAATGAAAACTTGATAATGGATTAGGAAGAGCAAATCCAAATAAATATTCAATTGCTACATAGTTTGAATGACTTGCAAAGACAAATTGACAAGGATCATCACATAAAATATGAAGTTGACAGGTAAAGAATGAAATTAATATGCATAGGAAGGTAAGGTAAGGCTTCTTAACCTTGAATATATAAATGTAATGATCGCATCCGAGCTTGATACAAAAGAAAACAAGGGCTTCATGAGGTGATTCATGACTCATGGGATGGTGAGTCATCTCTAGTATGTGCAATAAAAAAAATTGATAGCTATGAATTAGCTACTTCTACCTAAAGGTATTTAGGGGAAAAAACACTTTTGTTATCAAAGTTCACAGTGGAAGCAGAGTAGAAGTGCAAAGATTCAAGGGATGGAATAATGAAGGTCCATTCATTTTAAAGTGCCAATTGAGAAATGCAACATTCCATTTAGAGAAGACTGGTCTTGAGTGGAGAGAATAGGGCTTCACATGGAACTACTCAATGAAATGAAGAGAAGTATTCATAAATTGAGAAAGACATTAGGGGAATTTTGAGGTCTAAAATGGGCCTCCTAAGAGATATAATAAAATATTATGAGTTAGTCGTTTTGTGGGGATGAATATTTACATATCACATTTTTCACTACAATCCATATAACTATGGTTAAGTTAAATTGAAAAGTTGTCTAAAAGTAAAATTAATAAAAACATTTATGTTGACATGACTAAACGGAAAATATGTGATCACAAATATAAGTGAGCTTTTCAAAAAGGGTTATTGTTCTTAAACAATCAATTTATCCTTGACTGAATTTAAATAAACAATAAATATAATTTCATGAATTCTTAATTATATAATATATTATTAATTAAAATATAAACAACTTAAATCATATAAATCATATAGAAATATATAATTAACATATTGTATAAAAATCTAATACATAATATGTTGTATAATATAGTAAATATAATATAATATATTATGTATTAGTTTTACATTACATGTGGAGTTGATTTGGTTTATACTATAAAAAAAAATGAAGTGATATAATATAACCTGATAATTATATAAGAATAAAATAACGTAATATACATTTTGAAATAACATAATATACATTGTGTATAATTTATTAGCTTACATGATATGATATATGTGTAATACATAATAAACAAGTGATGCATGGCAGCGTAGTCCCTGTCAGATTGGAATGAGAATAAATGCACTGCTATGGCGGGACCGAGTACAGACACATGGGAAGCAAGCTGAAGTTGTCATGTGGTATCCATGCAGAGGATGACTTTGTGGCAGCGTGCCACTGGCCAGTCACAAGTTATATGTCTTGTAGATGACCCCTCATGTTAATATGCGAACGAGGAATTTTTTTCCTGGGGTGTTTCCTGGGGTGTATATAGTTTAAACATGGTGCTTAGAAAACTTCTGTCTAAATGATTTGCAATAAAGGTTGCTGGGAAAAAGGACCAAGAAGCATAGACAATAAACATTCAAATATATTAGAATATTAAACAAAGGTTGGATCTGTTCCATATTTTTGAAGCATACACACTAAACATTCAAACACAATAGAATATTAATAGTGTGTTGCAACAAAGGTTCTTGTTTTCTTTGAAATCTATCAAAAATCTAGAATCTGTTCCATATTTCTGAACCATACACATTAAAAATTCAAATACAATAGAATACTAATAATGTCTTGCAACAAAGGTTCCTGGACACAAAAAATTTAGCATTCCCAAATCAGTTTTCTTTGAAATTTATCAAAAAACTATTTATGGAATCTGTTCCATATTTCTGTTTTTGTTCCAAACATTCAAACGCAATAGAATATTAATAATGTCTTGCAACAAAGGTTCATTTTTCTTTGAAATTTATCAAAGTTCCATATTTCTGAAGCATACACATTAAACATTCAAATACAATAGAATACTAATAATGTCTTGCAACAAAGGTTCCCGGGCACAAAAAATTTAGCATTCCCGAATTAGTTTTCTTTGAAATTTATCAAAAATTAATAATGTCTATTACATATTTATGGACTATGTTCCATATTTCTGGAAATTTAAATGCGTTTTCCATATAGACTGGGATTGGGGCTCCCGCGGACCATAAAAAGAAATAAGTACAAGAATTAGGAATGTAGAAAGAAGAAGTGTGAGATGGTAGAGAGGAAGACCTGAAAAGAAGAAATTGGAAGTTATGAGTGTTTGGTTAGAGTTTTCTATTTAAAGAGGTATAATCACTGGATTGATAAAGAAACAAGATGAAATCAGTATAGACTTACTATGAAGCTAATCTATTTTTGTTGTTGTCATCGACCGTCGCTAGAATCATGTCAACCGGTTGTTGCCCTTCCTCGATGAGGTTGTCCATTCTTCGTTGGAACCATTCTTCAATGTAGCTTCTCATGGGGGCCACGTTGATTTCATCCTAGATTTCTATGTTGAAAAGGTCATTTTCTAATTTCCTTAGATCCATTGAAATACTATGCAGACTCTGTTCAATTTCTTCATTGTGTGCCAAATAGTCCAATACCCAGCTCTTGAGCTCATCTGCACGATATTCAAGGATGTCGTAAAACTTTTTGAAAGACAACCCCTTTAAAATATCAAGTTCTTCATCAAAGGATTCTTTGGTCATTTAAAAGGATTTAAGAATTAAGTTTGGGTCTTGAACCTCGTTGGCACTTCCGACTAAGTCTATTTGGATCAGGTTTCTGAATAATTCTTCCTTTTCTAATATGGCTTGTTTACATGATTCGAGAATGAGCTCCAGGTTCTTAAATTTCTTTTGCCAGCATGATTTTAATTGTTTGGTCCGCTTTGGGGAGGGGATATTCTATTTTCTTCTTTTCAGATCCGAGTTGTTGATGGAATGGTTGGCAAAAGGGGTCAACACATGTTCACAGAAACGTTGATCATTTTTTAAATTCGCCTGCAAATGTTCGTGCAAAACATCTGCCCTCTTTTGGAAGGAAGTTATATTTTGTGATGTTTCTCAGGTTTCATTAACTAGTTGCATTCTTTTCTTGATGTTATTATCTAAAAGGTCTCTAGACGATGCAAGGAGGGTGGAGGATAATTTTATCTTGGCTGCAGTGGTAGCAGGCATGGTTTTTTCTAAAGGACTGGAAAACTCTAGGGTAGCAATGAAAGCCTCCTCAAATTACTTGACATGATATTTTAGTTTAGCATTCTCTGCTTCAATTCCTCCAATGGAATCATCAAGAGCATAATCGGTTATGCGGTGAAATAGGGAGATTTGGGACGACCACATTTTCCTAAAGTTAATATCTGTGCGACATTTTCCTTTCCTATTTGTTACATCTCTCTTTTCAATGACCATATTTTTAGATTGGCTATCAAAAACAACGCTTTGGAATATGAAGGATTCATCTTCGTAAAAAATGTCGGTCTCAACTATTTCCATTGCGAATGGACCAACTTTGTGCATGTGCTCAGTTTCAATTTCAAGTTGCATATGTTCACTTTCAATTTCGGGTTCGTCTGCCTGTCCTATAATGTTTTTTCTCTTCTTCATCAGTGGAACTTTGTGAGAACTATCAATTTTTGTGCGAGGAGGGTTCTTATCTCCTCCTCCATTTGAATATTTATGGGTTTCTTTCTTACTGGGGTGGGTCGTTGAAGCGATGCTCCATGATGTCGTGCTGGCGAGGGACTGGGAACTCTTCTCAACATATACTTTTCCTTGTTTTCTGTACAATTCAGTTGCGCTTTGCAATGTCTCTACATTGCAATTGCTAGAAGCATAATTGTTGTCTTCACTATCTGTGTTTTGGTTAGGCGTCTATGGATAAAAGAGATTCTAAAGCCAGCTGCTAGTAAATTTTATCGAAAAATCCCATTAGTGTCGAACCCTTTTATCCTTTCAGCATATGTTAGGTTCAAGTTCTTGAAATGGCCTGCGAATTCGTCCATATTGTTGATGTTTCTGCACACGAAGTCCCAGACTTTCCAGGGCAGAGGAATGAACTATTTTTTTTTCTTGTCATGGAAAAAATGCAACCAGTGGTTGTATTGCCTTGCTATTTCTGCAACAAACATCTTTTCCGTGATGTGGCATGGAAGGAAAACGAGATTTTTCTTGGATCCAAAGACGAATAGTATACTATGATTTTCCTTTTGTTCAAGTGTGCCCTTTCTGTTCAAAAACTTGGTTGCCTAGCCAGACATCCGTGAAGCATCCTTCCCTAACAATAAATCTTTGAAAACTGAGACAAAGTCATTAAAAACTTCATAAAAACAATGGAAGGCCTCGTTCCTCCACAGGGCCTAGTACCAGAATGTTACTGGGTTGAATCCACAGTTTCTTTTCTTGGAAAGAGACAATTTTGGAAACGGACAACAATGCACTATTGCAAAAATCAAGTAGGATGACATATAAAATTTATTTGATTCTTTGAATCATGACAAATGGGAACATATTTCAATGGAAATTAGATTCCCTCAATCGAAAATGAATTATTCCTTGACTGTGAAGTACAAAATATAAATAATTATACGGGAAATGCTTGTCGTGGATGCATGTCTCGTTATTCTTGTAAACAACCAAGCAATTTCCTGAAATGGATTTCTAAAGGAACTTACCTGCAACTTTGTGATATCTTTAGGAACTGTTGTCGGGTCTTCGAGGAACTCAGCTAAGATTTCCAACCCATTATCATGTTTTTCTAGGAACTGCTTGCAGTCTTGTCCTCTGAAGGTCAATGTTGGCTCTACAATTTTAACATATTGCGGAAGACCCGAGGTGACAAAGAAACAGAAGAATGGTCATGCAGTGGAATAATTCTTTGGCTTGGAATATATTTTCAGTGCACCAAGATACCACCTCATTACAATCAAAAACCTTAGGGATGCAGCCTACACGAGTCATTCCATAGGTCCAAATCACTTCATTCTAGGCAGAACAGGATGAATAGTAAAAGTATGCCCTGGACCACTAGAAGTTCTGGTCCTGATGTTTGAATATATTTACTGTATCTCCACAAAAATACTTTCGACCTACTACCATAAGTTTACAAGAACGTTTGTTTTCTCCAGACGATGAATGAAATGAAAATTTGGAAAGGATAATATAACACTGTGAAAATATTGATCCAATGCATGTGAATGGGAGATCTCCTCGAGACTTTCGCTCATTAATGACAATTTCAACGGCTATTGCATGATGTGTTGTTAACATTAAAGACTAGTAATTTCACACATAGAAGTGTGAACATGGCGAATACGACAATGAGCGATTAAGAATTGTAGATTTCTTGAACGGGCCAACGCGACAACCCATGTTTGAGATGGACAATCGGAAGGGACAATATAACTCTCCACAGATCTTAGTTTAATGCATATTAATGGGATATCTCCTTGAGCATTTTGCTCATTAATGACAATGTTAACGGTTCCTACATGGTGAGATGTTAGCATGAAAGGTTTCTAATTGCATTTTAAGAAAGAAGTACGAAGGTCATAGGGATGGGAAAGAGCAGTTAAGGAGTGTCTAATTATGGAAAGCGATCGGGTGGGCTTCAAAATAGGGTTACAAGGTACAACTGTTCGAGGTGAGGGCACGAGGGTCAAATTGTATGTCTCAGAACATTTTGAGTGAAATACGCATAACACCGAAGAGGGTATGATGGGACAGTCCAGAGGACAATTTGTATATCACAGAAGTCCGGGTAATGTTTGCAGGACCTGAAACATTGGAAGTGAAAACATGAGCCCGCCTATCCAGGAACCCGCGATCGAAAAAAGTGGCTTAAGTATGGAATAGAGAAACGACTGGGTGGATTCATTTTCGCTAATATATTGAAACTTGTAATATATATCCCATAAAGAGAAAATAAGAGAAGATAAAGTAATTTAAATTCGACGAATTGAGATTTAATTAAATTTCACTATTTTGTCTACGCTTTTGATTTTTAATGGCAGTCAATACGGATGTTGCATGATGAACTATTGGCAATAAACCTTGTTCGGGCATAGTAAACAATGCCTAAGAATTGGAGATTTTTTGAACCCGCCAACCCGAGGAACCACGAAAGCGATTCCATGAAATGGGAAAGTATGGAAAGCCATCGGACGAGCCTCAGAATCAGGGCGACAATGGTTCCCCAAGTAATGTGACTTCCCGAAGGTCAAATTGTATGTCTTGGGACTTAAATGCAAAATGTGTACCACGAAAGAGAGGATGGTCATTAATTACATTTTTAATGTTCATGCACAACGAATTTCTAGAATTAAAGCTTACCAATTTCATTTCCAAAGAGAAGTAGGAAGGTGGTGGGGACACAAAACAACAAGCAAGGAATGGCTAATTATCGAAAGTGGTTGGTGATGCTTTGAAATAGGGCTACAAGATACATCCAACAGAGCTGAGGGCCCGAGGGTCAAATTGTATCTCTCAGGTATGATGGTTCTTTCCTATGGACAAACTGTATATCGCGTAACTCTAGGTACTGCTTGCTAGTCATGGAACATTGGAAACACAATCCTGAGCCCGCCAGTCCAGGAACCCGCAATCAAAAAAATGTCTAAGTATTAAACATGGATACACAGTAAAAGTACAATGTCATGGAAATACAGACAACTTGGGGCTAAGTATTGAAAGGAACGATGGATGGCTGGGCTTGTGATGGGGCATTCCAACAGACAAATTGTATATTGCGAAACTTTGAGCACTATTTGCAAGTTGCGGAATATTCCAAACAAAATTTTGAGGTCGTCAATCCGGGAACCCACAATCGAAAAAATGTCCAAGTATGGAATAGGGAAACGCTGGCCCAAACTTGTTTTCGCTAATATATTGAAATTTTACCTGGCAAGATCTTCTTTGCATGTTTCTTGACAAGTTCTGTAGGGATGATTAGTCCTCGAGACTTTGGCTTATTAATGACGATCCTTACAGTTGTTGCATTATGGCGTTTTAGTATTAAACCTTTGGTGTTGCATATTTGGAAAGAAGTATGAGGATGGATGGAACAGGAAACGATGACTAAGAATTGAAGATTTCGTGAACCCGTCAACACGAGGATCCAAAATAGGGTGACAAGGTCTACCCAGAAGACATGAGGCCCCGACGGTCAAATTGTGTCACTCAGAAAATTTAAATGCATAATCTGTAACATAGAAGAGGGGACGATGTCAGAATCCGATAGTCAATTTGTATATTGTAGATGGTCGGATGCCAATTGTTTTGTACCAGTGTGTTCAGTTGTCACTAGTAAGAGAATAACTAATGTATATTAGGAAGGACGGGAAGTTAGTGGGGATGGAAGGCAGCGACAGATACTTTGAAACATTTGTGAACGATGGTAGAGTGAAGCTTGCGAGTTCGAGGATTCTGCGGTGGAATTGTAGATCATGAAATTTTTGAGTGCAAGATGTATATCACGGAACAAGAAGCAATAGAGTTCGAAAGCGCCAACCCGACAATTGTGGCCATAAAATTGGCTAATTATGGAAAGTAACAACGCTTGGTCGGATTCGTCATGTGAGGATATAGATGGAGATGAATATATGCCAGCCTGCCAATGCTAGAACCCGCAATCATAGAAAGGCGACTAAGTATATAACCAGAAAGTGATAATACACGAGAAGAAGAAAAGGGAAAAAGGGCTAAGGAGTCTGCAGTGAAATTGTAGATCATGGAAATTTTGAGTGCAAGATGTATATCACGGAACAAGAAGCAATAGAGTTCGAAAGCGCCAACCCGAAACAATGACTAAGAATTGGAGATTTCGTGAATCGATAAACACGAGGATCCAAAATAGGGTGACAAGGTCTCCCCAGAAGACGTGAGGCCCCGATGGTCAAATTGTATCGCTCGAAACATTTGAATGCATAATCTATAACACGGAAGAGGGGACAATGTCAAAATCCAATAGTCAATTTGTACATTGTAGAGGGTCGAATCCCAACTGTTTCGTACCAGTGTGTTCAGTTGTCACTAGTAAGAGCATAACTAATGTATATTAGGAAGGACAAGAAGTTAGTGGGGATGGAAGGTAGCGACAAATAATTTGAAACATTTTTGAACTATGGTAGAGTGAATCTTGCGAGTTCGAGGAGTCCACGGTGGAATTGTAGATCACAGAAGTTTTGAGTGAAATATGTATATCACGGAACAAGAAGCAGTAGAGTTTGAAAGAACCGACCCAGAAACCGCGGCCAGAAAATTGGCTAATTATGGAAAGGAACAAAGATCGATCAGATTCGTCATGTGAGGATATATATGGAGATGAAGATATGTCAGCCCGCCAACGCTGGAACCCGCGATCATAGAAAGGCGACTAAGTATATAACAAGAAAGCGATAATACACAGGAAGAAGAAAAGGGAAAAAGGGCTAAGGAGTCTGCGGTGGAATTGTAGATCACATAAATTTTGAGAGAAAGATGTATATCATGAAACAAGAAGCATCGGAGTTCGAAAGCGCCAACCTGACAACCGCGAGCATAAAATTTGTTAAGTATGGAAAGGAACAGCGGTCGATTGGATTCATCATGTGAGGATATAGAGGAATATGAAGATATGTCATCCCACCAACTCTGGAACCTGCAATCATAGAAAGGCGACTAAGTATATAACTAGAAAGCGATAATACATGGGAATAAGAAAAGGGAAAAAGGGCTAAGTATCTCACAGAAGAACATCTACTGTTCATTTATTAATGCCAATTCTTTTGAACCCCAGGTGAGTTCTCACTAGTAAAAGCATAGATTGCAGATCATGGAAGTTATTTGGGTGAAAGATGTATATGACGGAACAAGGGATATAAGTGTTGGATACCGCAAACCCGGGACCCGGTGATCAGATAATTGGCTAAGTATTGAAAGGGACCACGTTCGGTCGGGCTCATGGTGTGAAGATATAAATAAAGAGTTGTTAATTTGTGAATCCATGAGGCTGTGATCATATAGATGCGACTAAATATAGAACCGAAAAGGGATAATACAGGGGGAGAAAAGAGGAAAAATTAAGAGAAAGTGTTTATATTTATTCCAATTGTATTCATATTAATATATATTAATAGATTATTTCTGGTCCAAATGCATATCATCTTCCAATTTGCAAGATCTTGTTCGGTTCGCAAATTTCATTGAAATCCATAAGAAACATCTACTGTTCGTTTATTAATGGAAATCCTTTCGAACCCCTGGTGAGTTCTCACTAGTAAAAGCATAAATTGCAGATCACGAAAGTTCCTTGGGTGCAAGATGTATATGATGGAACATGGGACATAAGTGTTGGATACCACAAACCCGGGACCCGGGGATCAGATAATTGGATAAGTATTGAAAGAGACCGCGATCGGTTAGGCTCATGGTGCGAAGATATAGATAAAGAGTTTCCAATTTGGGAATCCATGAGGTTGTGATCATATAGATGCGACTAAATATAGAACCACAAAGGAATAATAGAGGGGGGGGGGATGAAAAATTAAGAGTTTTTATACATTCTAATAGACAAATTGTATATTGCGGAACTCCGAGCACTGTTTGCAACTCGCGAAATATTCGAAACACAATTTTGAGGCCATCAATCTGGGAACCCACAATCGAAAAAGTGTCCAAGTATGGAACAGGAAAACGCTGGCCAGGACTTGTTTTCGCTAATATATTGAAATTTTTAATAGCTTTTCCATTACCTGGAAAGATCTTCTTTGCATGTTTCTAGACAAGTTCTGTAGGGATGGTTGGTTCTCGAGACTTTTTCTTATTAATGATGATCTTTACGGTTGTTGCATGATGTCATTTTAGTATTAAAACTTTGGTGTTGCATATCTAGAAAGAAGTACGAGGATGGGTAGAACAGGAAATAGTGACTAGGAGTTGGAGATTTCATGAACCCGCCAACACGAGGATTCAAAATAGGGTGACAAGGTCTCCCCAGAAGACGCGAGGCCTCGATGGCCAAATTGTATAGCTCAGAAAATTTGAATGCATAATGTGTAACACGGAAGAGGGGATGATGTCAGAGTCTGATAGTCAATTTGTATATGGCGGAGGACCGGGTGCCAATTCTTTCATACCAGTGTGTTCAATTGTCACTAGTAAGAGAATAGTTAATGTATATTAGGAAGGACGCGAAGTTAGTGGGGATGGAAGGAAACAACAAATACTTTGAGAGAAGTTAATGTATTCGAGGAGCCCACAGTGGAATTGTAGATCACAAAAGTTTTGAGTGCAAGATGTATATCACAAAACAATAAGCAGCTGAGTTCGTAAGCACCAACCCGGAAACCCTGGCCATAAAATTGGCTAAGTATGGAAAGGAACATCGGTCGGTCAGATTCGTCATGTGAGAATATAGATGGAGATGAAGATATGTCAGCCCACCAACCCTGGAACTGGATATCACAAAAATGTGACTAAGTATATAAACAGAAATCGATAATGGACGGGAAGAAGAAAAGGTGAGTTCATATGCTCCAACCCGGCAACCACGACCACAAAATTGATTAAGTATGGAAAGTGACGCAACCTGCCCCTCACCGAGCTGTCTGCGCCCACCAGGACCTTCTATTTCTCCCGGGCCCGAAGAGTCAATGCTCTTCCTTTCGGATGTCGGGAGTTCGGAATTCGGGAATTCGCGTTTCACGCGAACACAATTTGCACGCACCACCTAACCCCGAACCCCGAAACTCCGACCGTACGCCACCTGTCCTCTGGTGAGTTTCGTGGTCCCACGCTGCCACGTCAATCTCGGGATTTCGCGGATCGCGAAT
>ML777221.1:1801510-1830030 GCA_009831015.1 Picea engelmannii | reverse complement strand
ATCTTGTACTTGAACATTTAAGTGGGGTAAAAGGAGGTTGCCCCCTCGAAGAGGCTTATTATCTGAAATTATCTCTTTTTCAAGGCGTTGAGTACTTTTTCTGAGGTTTTTCTATGCTATATTGGTATTTGGTTCTTAACATCTCAAATCTCATGTCACATAAAACCATTCTCTCTTCTTTCATTTTGGCCTCAATGGAATCTCTAAGTTGTATTACATGTCCATGACCAGGAACATTAGAACGAAGACACCCTAAATCCCAACTCTTTGATGATAGAGAGAAATGGAAATAAGTATTTAAAAGCAACGCTGGAGGATGACAGTATGTTGTTCCGTAGATTTTGGTTTAATTTGTATTAATGGCAGATGCCCTCAATATTTTCGCTTAATAATGCCAATCTTTTCAAATATGTGCATTGAATAGTGACTAATAGCACATAATAACATTCCCATATCCGAGCAAATTCTCAAATCTGACAAGATCTAACATATGCACAATATTAAAGAGGGACATGACGTCAAGGCCTCTATGGATGACACTTTCATGGATAGCAGAGAGGTAGTACAGTATTTCACTGTTACTATGATGAAGCCTTTAAAAAACTAAAAGAGCCAATATTTGTTTTTGCAAATTCAAAATGCAGGCAAAAAAATTTATCAGATCCCATAATATTCGCCTATCTATGCATTTTAATGGGAGATATCCTCGAGCTTTCTGCTTATTAAAGACAAAATTTTTGAACCTGTATGTTCGGTTGTCACTTTTGAAATCATAATTAATGTCCATTGGGAAGGGTGGAAGGTAGCAGGGATGGAGGGGAGCGAAAAAATTCTTTTAAACTTTTCTGAACCTGGGAACGTGTGAACCCACAAAACTTTGAAAACTCAATTAAGTATGGAAAGGCGGGTCAGATAGATAGACTCATCATAGGCAGAGGCAGGGTTGCGAGTTCGAGGAGTGTGGGGTCGAATTGTAGAGCACAGAAGTTCTGAATGCAAGATGTATACACCAAACATGAGTTACCATAGTTCGATAGCACCTATCCATGAAGCCGCGTTCATAAAATTGGCTAAGTATGCAACCGAACGACAGTCGGTCAGAATCATGATGTGAATATATAGATGGAGATAATGATTTGTCAGTTCAACACACCGGGAAATTGCGAGCACAAAAACATGAGAAAGTATAGAACCAGAAGCGCATAATAGAGCGGAAGAACAAAAGGTAAAAAACAAGAAAGTTTACAAGAGGAAAAAAAAGGGAGAGAATAACTATATCGCTCAGACAACAACACTTAATCTCATAACTATGAAACCATATTAAGACATTAACCATGGAAAAAACATCACCAGCTATGAAATATAGTTGGATCCCGAAAAACTCCGGTTGAAGCCGTAAGAGATGCAATTTACATCGACTGCAAAAAATTTCATGTTATTTTATCTTAATAGTATTTTATGGGGAGCCAACTGCAAAACAATGTAACAACAGATCCAACTTCAGATGCAGCACCCCAACATTTCAAAGCTTAGACAAACAAGAGCAAGAAGCAAATAACAACCCAGTTAAGAAGCACCAAAAGGCCCAACTGCAGCCACATGACCTGAACCCTGCAAAGTTGAATCAAACAACAATAAGAAACATCCATCGAACAAAGAAGCAAGAACCAACCAATTGACCAGGAATGTCGTAGTTCCAATCGCGGTTGCAGAACCCCAAACGTGCAAACTGCAACAAGACCAACAGGAAAACAAGAACAACAACAACATGCAAATAAGAAATCAATGGAGATGCAAGAAGCAAGCATCAACCAGTGAACCAACAATGTCGTTGAAGTACAATATTGCCCAAATTGACTCCACAGAACATTGCATATAAAAAAAAAAACCAGACGAAAATGTATTGTAACAAGCCTTCTAAGTAAACATTTAATGCTGCGAAGCCTATTAGGTAAACATTTAAGTCTGTCAGAAATGCTCTGTAAACATTTAAGAAGGAATGCAGTGTGGCAGGTCTCTTACATACCAAAAAATCATTTATTATAATTTATTATAAAATAAAATTAGTAACAATAGTTCGAACAGTAGAGAATGTATTCGAAGGAAAAACTTTGGATATGCTAGCATATCAAACATTGGGATAAATTTAACTAGCAGAAAATGCTAAGACAAACATTTGAACTAATGCTAGCATTAATCCACCTTCAAGCAATGCATAAGAAAAATATATGATTCAAAAAGACTGTATACGATCAAAAAGTTTGGATATGCTAACATATAAAACATTGAGAATAGCGAAGCCGACAATAAGACCTCCAATCTGTTATCCAATTAGATCATTACATATATGATACTTTTTATTACGTAAAAATCAATGTTTTTAGTTCCCTAACTCCAACAATAGATATTATGCAAATATTTGTGGTCTAAGGATAAACTAATATGAAGTCAACGAATTATCGATTACTATAATACCTCTATGCCTACAACAGAGACTAATAATATAACACCAATACTTATTACATGAACTTGACTTGAGTTAAATTTAAAATTTTAAAAAGTACGCAATACATAATATAACACTAATATGTAATAAAAATTAAACATATATATATAATAAACAAATACATAAAAGTTGAAGTGCGTTCATATTTATGAATGAGGTTATGTAACATTAATACATAATATATAAAAACATTAATACATAATATATAAAAATATTAATACATAATATATAAACATAGACCTGAATTGATTTATATTTAAAATTAAAAAATACATTAACATGAATTAGATTGAAACTTATATTACAAATGTGATATATATATATATATATATATATATATATATATATATATATATATATATATATATATATATATATTACAAATGTAATATTACATGAATTGAGTTAGAATTATATTATACATACAATATTAAACATTTTGTATTTAAAATTTTAAAAAATATGTACAAATTGAAGTGCATTCACTTTTACATATTTATGAGTGGTGTTTGGTATAATATATTATATCATCATGTGATATATCACATGATATACTATAGCATATCATCACATGATACATTATAGCATATCACCTGATATGCTATAGCATTCATATGTTATATTATATCATGTGATATACCACATGTATATAATATAAGACACAACACACTCCAAGTAATTTCACTCATAATTTATGAACCCAAACACATTTCAAGGCACTTTAAAAACAAATTTTGTTTTTAATTTTAAATATAAAGTGTTTAATGTATGAATAAGATGAGTATTTTATTTTAAAAGTATTAAATACTTTTAAAAGTAATTAATAGTATTTTATTTGATGGATATAGTTATACTATTATGAACCAAACACATTTCAAGGCACTTTAAAAACAAATTTTGTTTTTAATTTTAAATATAAAGTGTTTAATGTATGAATGAGATGAGTATTTTATTTTAAAAGTATTAAATACTTTTAAAAGTAATTAATAATATTTTATTTTATGGATATAGTTATACTATATTTAAAATTAATTTGTGAATATTTTTTTTAATTGTGAGTATTTTTCTTAAAACATTATCATAGTTAATTATGAGTTTTTATCCATCATTTGTAATGAGACAAATAAACATTTTTAACTCAAGCAATGTCAAACTCATCCTCAAGGGATGATGCCATGCTCTAACATGTGATTGGTTATGTTAAAGTTGATTTTGTTAATTTTAACTCAAACAATGATACTCATCCCTAGGGGATGTTGTCATCCTCTAACATGTGATTAGTTCCTTTAAAGTTGACTTCTAGGATGGTGTCATCCTCTAACATGTGATTGGTTCTTTTAAAGTTGATTTTAATACAAATCAACTTTAAAGGAATCAATCACATGTTAGAGGATAACATCATCCCTTGCAGGATGAGTTGGCATTACTTGAGTTAAAAATACTTGTTTGTCACATTATAAATGGTGGATTAAAACCCATAGTTAATTATGGTAATGTTTTAAGAAAAATGAAAAAAGTACTCAAATTAATTTTGAATATAATATAAATATATCCATAAAGTAATGTACTCTTAAAGTACTTTATTTTTTAATATATTTAAAACAATGGTTGCGTGGAAGCACATGTTGGACATGGTGTTATGTTGTCATTGATGTCAACATGGGTTAAAATGGATTTATCATCTAGACAAGTATCCGTCTATACCAGTTGCAGGAATTGACAGTAAAGAATGAAGAACAATGTTGATCGTTGGATCAAAATAAGAGAACGATCGGACAGTAAAGAACGAAGAACAATGTTCATTGTTGGATCAAAATACGAGCACAATCAGATGGTAAATAATGAAGAAACAATGTTGATCATTGGATCAAAATAAAATCACGATCAAATGGCTCAGATCTCTTTTCGCGAGTCCGTTGAGCAACAAAAAATGGCTAAGTATCATATTCTATTGATATCACTTAAAAAATTCTAAGTATGGTTCATTATGGAGGTAAAATAAGTTGGGAGTGCATTTTGATGACATCCGAGAAAAGATACGAGTATGTGAGTATGAGAATCTACAAACCCAAAAAAATCAATTAATTTTTTTTCTAAGTATAGGTTCATCTTAGAGGCTATGGAAGTTGGGCATGCATTTTGATGACATCGGAGAAGAGACATGAGTCCACGAGAAACCACTTAATTTTTTTCTATGTATAGGTACATCTTGGAGGCTGTGGAAGTTGGGGGTGCATTTTGATGACACCCAAGAAGACATATGAGTCCGCGAGTCCGAGAGTCCACGAACCCATCACATAAAATAATTCTAAGTAAAATTCCATGTTTGGATTGAATAAGAACCGTCGACTCAATGATTTATTAAATCCAAACCGTAGATCTGTCTAAAAAAACTAGATAAACCAGGGTCATCCACTCAACACTTGATTATATCCAAACTGTCGATCTAATTAAACGCCAAGATAAGCAATGAAAATGAAGACATGTGAGTCTGCGAGTGTGCGAACCCGCCACATAAAATAATTCTAAGTAAAGTCCATGTGTGAAATGAATGAGGACCATGCAATAAATGGTTGATTAAATCCAAATCATGGATCTATCTATAGTACCTAGGAAATCTAGGATCGTCCACTCAACATCTGATTAAAACTCGATCATTGGATCAAGGTGCAATAAATATCATGGGAGGTTCAGATCTAACCGTTCATTGGAACGATAGATCTACGGTGGAGATGTAGTGACGCAGTCGCACCCTCACAGGCACGTCCGCTCCCACAGGACCTTCTCTCCTTCTCGACCCGAAGAACTCAAAGGTTCTTCTGATTCCCTATCGGGAACTTTCCTTACCCACAGATTCTCTTCGGTGCAATCCCCCTTTCTTTATTTGTCGGAGGATCGGAACTCGCGACTTCGCAAGTTCACTGTCGATCTCTAGGCTCTTGAATCCCCGAGATCCGATGGCCAGTCAATCGCTGACTTTCTTCCTCCACTATTGGGACTTCGGTTCTATCGCGTCTTCGCAACTCGCGACGCAAAGAGCTCGGTTTTCCAAACCCCGATACATGAGACGCCGAAATGCTGAAACTCGTGATCTCGCTCCCTCATGACTTCGCTACCCGTGAGATCGAATAACTTCCACATTGACTCCCGATGCCTGAGACGCCGAGATGCCGATATCGGGACTTCGGACTTCGCGGGATCACGAATCCTAACACTAAGTTTCGAATCTTCTCACGGCGAGATCCCGATAGTTGGCGCCACCTATACTCCACTAACTCCTGCGGCCCCACACTACTTACGTAGCTCTCGGGATATCGCTTCTTGCACTATCGCAATTCCCGTGGCCAAATCTTTCGCTCCTTTCTCGCGAAACCCCGATAGGCGATCTCGCGATGGATCCAACGGCCCTAGCTGGCTTGGATCAACGCTCTATCTGTCCTGATCTTGAACCTTCTTCACGCTTACACTACAACCTTCCTGCAACTCCGAGATATCCAACAACCCACGGATCTTCACGAACTCTCCTTGGAGAAATTCGACCATTTGTCCCTTTCAAATGAAATCTACAAAATGACGAGATGCTCTTCCGCAAAACTCGTCACCATACGCACAAACCTGCGATGCTTCTTGTAAGCCCTTTCCGCACGACTTTGTCTATTTTGTCCTTCGACGAATTCGAAGGCCTATCCTTCCTGAGCTTCCACGACTTCAAATCTCTCAGAAAGAAAATTCTTGCACACACTCCTTGCGACAATTCTTCAACTACGACTAAGTGTTGAAGCCTTCGATCCTGCGCACTCCTGCAACAGTAATATTTCAATCCCTCTGCTCAGAATCGCAACTCCGAGTCTTTGTCTAGCCTGCGTACGCCTTGCATGGCTTCGGTGCCCAATCTGCACTTCTGGGAACTTAGAAAAAAAGTTACCTCTACTTGAACCCTTCTGTCAACGCACTCTTTGCAGACGATTCAACTGCACTCCTTGCAGAAATACTCTGGTTCAAGATAGAGAAACAATTGAAACTAACTCCTTGTTCTCACAGACTTCAATTCCACCATGAAATCACATACACAACATATAAAAGCAAATGTATGATAGGAAGCAAACATCCACAAGCATAGCATCCATACACAGAGAAACAACACAAACCATGAATTTGAATCAAAGCTTTCTTCTATTAATTCAAATGTCTGTACATGGGTGTTCTTCATACAACTCTCTGCATGCTCTTGCTCTTTTCCTGTTCCTCAATAATGCTCAGGCTTAATTAACTTTTCAAATGCACATTGAGGGTGTCTATATCCCGTTTCCCTCTTGGACTCTAAAGCTATCAAATCTAGAATTAAATTCCTATCTAACTGCATTAAATCTATTAAATGTCAACTATCTACCTAAGGAAGAGAGCTATCCGCTCAAGGTCCATTACAATATACAAAGTGCGCTTCATTAAATCCACGCATTGATGTTTGCGCAACAATATCAAGGTGTTTTCAAAATTTGTGCTGGTGTTGTCCAGCTGTCTTCCGCTTCCATGCTGGCTCGCTTGATGAGTTGTCGATGCTCCTGCATCATACTTCTCGGCTTGAAAAATTTCATGGGCTCCTATCCATGAGCTCCTGCACGGTCTGTCCATGCTTCTTTATGACTGCTTCGCTCTCCCAACTAGCATCTTCCACTGGGTGATTCTTCCACTTGACCAGATACTCGAAGTATTCTTTTCTTCCGGTCTTCTTACCTACTCTCTTGTCCAGTATGCATTCCATCTGCGGATTTTCTGCTACTGGCATCTGCTTCATCCACTGGACTACTGGTTCCTCGGCTCCAGTCTCTACTGCTCCAGCTCTATATGGGTATAAGTCTACGACATTGAATATCAGAGATATTCCGATGCCATCCGACAACTCGATTTCATAAGCATTTTCTCTGAATTTTCTCAAGACCCTGCATGGCCCGATTTTCTTCATCTTGAGCTTATTGTATGTTCCCCTTGGGAACCTTTCCTTCCTCAAGTGTGCCAGAACTAGATCACCAACTTCAAACTGAATTTTTCTCCGATGCTGATCTGCTCTGCGCTTATACTCCTGACTTTGATTTCAGCAACCGCTCCTTCACCCGACTGTGAAGTTCTCTCGTCGCCTCAGCGAATTCTTCTGCACTAGCACTGCTAGTAGCAGTCTGTTCTGAATCTCGCAGTTCAAAGACTCCTCTCGGCTGCATCCCATATACAACCTAAAATGGAATTTTCCCTGTGCTCCTGTTCACAGAGTCATTGTATGCAAACTTTGCCTGTGGCAATATGTTATCCCAGCTGTTATTGTTCTCTGTCACCAAGCTTCTCAGCAAGTATCCTAGACTTTTGTTCACTACCTTTGTTTTTCCATCCGTCTGAGGATGATAAGCAGAACTAAATGCCAGATTAGTTCCTAGCTTCTTCCATAGCGTCCTCCAAAAATGCCCTATGAATTTTGTGTCCCTGTCCGAAACTATGCTTTTCGGTAACTCATGAAGTCTAACGATCTCCTTGAAAAAAAGATTTGCGATGTGCGTCACATCACTGGTCTTCTGGCATGGAATGAAATGTGCCATTTTCGGAAACCTGTCCATGACCACAAAGATTGAATCAACACCTCTTTGTGTCCTCGACAAACCCAGTACAAAATCCATGCTTATCGCCTCCCATGGCCTCTCTGGTATGGGCAATGGTTGATAAAGACCTGCATTTTGCTTTCTCCCTTTTGAATGCTGGTAAATCCTGCATCTGTCAATGAACCTCTTGACATCTGCTCGCATCCCTGGCCAAAAGTATGACTCATTCAGCTTCGCGAATGTTTTTTCATGGCCAAAATGTCCTGCTAATCCACCGCTGTGTTTCTCTTTCAACAAGTTCTCCCTCATGGAGCATTTCGGAATACACAGTTGACTTCCTCTGAATAGCAATCCCTCCTGGATCATATAATCTATCCAAGGACTTCTATCTCTGAGAACTGGATTCTCAGCTGCTTCATACGCTTCTCCAAAATCTGCATCTCCTGCGTACATGTCCCTGAGATTTTCAAAACCCAAAGTTCTGACTCGGAACTCCTGCAACAACAAACATTTCCTGCTCAAAGCATCAGCCACTTTGTTAGCAGTACCTGAAATGTGCTTAATCACAAATGTGAAATTCTGCATATACTCTACCCATTTTGCATGTTTCTGATTCAACTTCTCTTGTTGAGTCACAAATTGCAATGCATGATTATCACTGTACAATATAAATTCTTTTGGGATCAAGTAATGCCTCCACTTCTTTAACGCCTGTATGATAGCATAGAACTCCTTATCATACGTGGAGTATTTCAGCTTCGCCTCATCTAACTTCTCACTGAAATAGGCAATCGGCCTGTCTTCTTGACTCAAGACCGCTCCTATGGCATACCCACTTGCGTCACATTTCACCTGAAATGTTTTCTGAAAATCTAGCAATACCAACACTGGTTGCTCCGTGATCTTCCATTTCAACAGATCGAAGCTCTTCTCAGCCTCAGTTGTCCAGTGAAAATATTTATGCCGCTTCTTCACTGTATCCATCATCGCTGCGCTAATTCCACTGAAATTCCTGATGAACTTTCGGTAGAAACTAGCCAATCCATGGAAACTCCTCACCTAGAAAATATTTCTCGGTGATGGCCAATTCTTGATCACTTCTACCTTACTTGGATCCATCTTCAACTCATTTTCCGAAACAACAAAATCCAAATAAATGAGCTCTGTCTTCATAAATGAATATTTCTTCACATTAATTAAAAGCTTCTCCTGCTGTAGCTTCTTCATCACTATGGCCAAATGCTTCAGGTGTTCAGCCACTAACTTACTGTAAATTAGTATATCATCCAAATAAACAATGACAAATTTTCCAATGAACTCCCTCAGGACTTCGTTCATCAACCTCATAAATGTACTTGGTGCATTTGTCAAGCCAAACGACATGACTAGCCATTCATACAAACCCTCGTTTGTCTTGAATGTTGTTTTCCACTCATCGCCTTCCCTCATGCGAATCTGATGATATCCACTCTTCAAATCAATCTTTGAAAAATAATTCGCCCCACTCAGGAAATCCATCAGATCATCCATTCTCGACAATGGGAACCTGTACCTGATGGTTATTTTATTTATCGCTCTTGATTCGGTACACATCCTCTAGCCTCCGTCTTTCTTGGGACTGAGTACTGTTGGAACAACACATGGACTCAAACTTTCCCGGACCAATCCTTTTTCCATCAAATCCTGGACCTGCTTCTTGACCTCTTCATTTTCCTGCTGCGTCAACGTGTACACAGATTTATTCGGCAAACTAGCTCCTGGTATGAGGTCAATGTGATGACTCACACTCTGCATCGGTGGCAACGAACGAGGTAATTCGTCCACTATGATGTCAACAAACTCTTCCAGCAGTTCCTGAACTTCATCTAGTAAATCATCTACTCTTGTGCTAGTCAGAATAATTCTCGGCTTCCTGACCACAAAGAATTATGGATCTTCCTTCTTCTTCACCTCTGTAAGAAGTTCCTTCCCACTCATGAGAAGTACTGTGTTGCTTACTTCCGGTTTCACCTCTTTATCCTTTATCGGAAGCAACATATGGGTTCTCCCATTCTTCTCTAGGGTATATGTGTTCATTCTCCCATCATGAATCACATTTATGTCATATTGCCATGGTCTACCCAGCAATAGATGACAAACATCCATGGGAATAACATCACACAAAATCTTATCATTATATCCTCCTATTTTGAATTCAACCAAGCATTGTTTAGTAACAGTTACCTGGTGTCCCTTCTGTAGCCACGAAACTCTGTATGGACTGGGATGATCAGTCGTCTCCAGCTCCAGTTTCTCTACCATTTCTGTGGATACAAGATTATCTGTGCTACCACTGTCAACAATGACCTTGCATACCCTATCCTTGGTCTTGCAAGTTGTTCTAAACAGTCTGGTCCTCTGCACTGAGCTTTCCACCTCCTTCTCAGGTGTCAAAAGGACTTTACGAATCATCAATGATCTTCCGCCTTCAACGTCTTCCGCCTCAACATCTCGCCTCTGCGCTTCTATGATGTGAGCTTCTCCAGTGTCTTTCTTTTTCTCTGGACACTCATATGATTTGTGCCCATTCTTCCCACATGTGAAACATGTGATTACTCCACCTCTTCCTCTGCCTCGACCTCTAGTACGAGGAAAATCATTTGCGTCAGCATATCCTCCACTCTGCTCAACATGTGGCCCTCGCTATGAGGTTCCACCTCTTTCAACTTTACCCTGAGGTTTCTTCCATTCCTCCTTGGGCTTCTGGAATTTCTCCTGGGCAACTCCTTTACCTCTGGGCTGACTTCTGCCTCGGCCCCTCTGACCTTTCTTACGGCTCAGCTTCTCCTCTGCTTTCAGAGCCATCTGATAAGCATCCTCCACCGTCCTTATGGTAACCATGCTTAATTCATCCTGAATGTCGTATCTCAGACCATTCAGATATCTCGCAACCTTCTCATCATCGCTCTCCCGATGACCTGCTCTGATGTTCAGTCGATAGAATTCTTCAGTGTATTCTTTCACTGTCATCAGCTTCTGTCTCAGGTTCTGCATCCTCCTAAACAGAGTAATTTGGTAATCTCTTGGGATGAACTTCGCCTTCATCTTTGCGATCATTCGATCCCAACTCTTGATCTTCTGCTTGCGTTTGCAGCGTCTGTCAGCTTGTAGCTCATCCCACCACAATGTTGCATGTCCTTTCAAGCGCGTGACAGCATGCTTGACTTTCTTATCCTCTTCGACGTCTTCGTAGTCGAAATAGGTGTCAAGATATCTTATCCAATCTAGCATCTCCTCTGCATCCAGATTCCCTTCATAGACTGGAATGTCCATTTTTGCCTTCGCACCCATTCTGGAAATGGATTTGATCAACCGCTCGGTTGATGCATCCTCGGCTGCAACTTCTTCGTCACGTTCGGCCTCTATCTTGCTGTCGGAATCACTCAGATCCCCTACACCAGTTGTGCGTCTTTGATCTGTATCCATCTCTTCGAGTCTTGCTCATAGATCTCTCATCTGTCTCTCCATTTCTGGATTTCCTGCTGGCCTGCCTCTTCTTCTCACCTCCCTATCTTCTAGATCAGGTGATTGCCTCTCTCTTCTGGGCGGCATGGAGAATTTACTCCTCCTCTTCTGCTACAGGAAGCAAAGATATATTCCCACTCTGATACCACTCCTGATGCAGCCGCACCCTCACTGGCACGTCCGCTCCCACAGGACCTTCTCTCCTTCTCAGCCCGAAGAACTCAAAGGTTATTCTGATTCCCTATCGGGAACTTTCCTTACCCACAGATTCTCTTCGGTGCAATCCCCCTTTCTTTATTTGTCGGAGGATCGGAACTCGCGACTTCGCAAGTTCACTGCCGATCTCCAGGCTCTCGAATCCCCAAGATCCGATGGCCAGTCAATCGCTGACTTTCTTCCTCCGCTATTGGGACTTCGGTTCTATCGCGTCTTCGCGACTCGCGATGCCAAGCGCTCGGTTTTCCAAACCCCGATACACGAGACGCTGAAATGTCGAAACTCTCGATCTCGCTCCCTCGTGACTTCGCTACTCGTGAGGTCGAATAACTTCCGCATTGACTCCCGATGCCCGAGACGCCAAGATTCCGATATCGAGACTTCGGACTTCGCGGGATCGTGAATCCTAACACCAAGTTTCGAAACTTCTCGTGGCGAGATATCGATAGTTGGCGCCACCTATACTCTACTAACTCCTGCAGCCCCACACTACTTACGTAGCTCTCGGGATATCGCTTCTCGCACTATCGCAATTCCCTTGGCCAAATCTTCCTCTCCTTTCTCGCGAAACCCTGATAGGCGATCTCGCGATGGATCCAACGACCCTAGCTGGCTTGGATCAACGCTCTATCTGTCCTGAGCTTGAACCTTCTTTGCACTTGCACTACAACCTTCCTGCAACTCCGAGAGATCCAACGACCCACGGATCTTCACGAACTCTCCTTGGAGAAATTTGACCGTCTGTCCCTTTCAAATGAAATCTACGAAATGATGAGACGCTCTTCTGCAAAACTCGTCACCCTGCGCACAAACCTGCGATGCTTCTTGTAAGCCCTTTCCGCACGACTTTGTCTGTTTTTTCCTTCGACGAATTCGAAGTCCTATCCTTCCTGAGATTCCACGACTTCAAATCTCTCAGAAAGAAAATTCTTGCATGCACTCCTTGCGGCAATTCTTCAACTACGACTAAGTGTTGAAGCCTTCGATCCTGCGCACTCCTGCAGCAGTAATCTTTCAATCCCTCTACTCAAAATCGAAACTCTGAGTCTTCATCTGGCCTGTGCATGCTTTGCATGGCTCCGGTGCCCAATCTGCACTTCTGGGAACTTAGAAAAAAAGTTACCTCTACTTGAACCCTTCTGTCAACGCACTCTTTGCAGACGATTCAACTGCACTCCTTGCAGGAATACTCTGGTTCAAGACAGAGAAACAATTAAAACTAACTCCTTGTTCTCACAGACTTCAATTCCACCATGAAATCACATACACAACATATAAAAGCAAATGTATGACAGGAAGCAAACATCCACGAGCATAGCATCCATACACAGAGAAACAACACAAACCATGAATTTGAATCAAAGCTTTCTTCTATTAATTCAAATGTCTGTACATGGGTGTTCTTCATACAACTCTCTGCGTGCTCTTTCTCTTTTACTGTTCCTCAATAATGCTCAGGCTTAATTAACTTTTCAAATGCACAATGAGGGTGTCTATATCTCGTTTCCCTCTTGGACTCTAAAGCTATCAAATCTAGAATTAAATTCCTATCTAACTGCATTAAATCTATTAAATGCCGACTATCTACCTAAGGATGAGAGCTATCCGCTCAAGGTCCATTACAATATACAAAGTGCGCTTCATTAAATCCACGCATTGATATTTGCGCAACAATATCAAGGTGTTTTCAAAATTTGTGATGGCTCTGTCCAGCTGTCTTCCGCTTCCACGTTGGCTCGCTTGATGAGTTGTCGATGCTCCTGCATCATGTAGCGTGCATCACCAAAGGGAGAATAAGTTAATGATAAGGTTGGCATTCACGTAGGTGTTTTGTGGATTTCCATGGTAGACACGTGGTAGCATCTTGTGAACATGGATACCCTGATAACATGTTTCTAAAACCATTGTAATAAACCACACCACTAAAAGGGATACCAGGAGTGGTAAGTAGTAATCCCATACATATTATTAAATTTTTTGGTCACAAATGTCGATCCTATGGAGTGAAGAACTGAGCGTCAGGGCTACGAAGGTGTTAATATGATAACCATTGAAAGGAAAATACTCTAAGAAAATTGTTTGGCTTACCAATGCGAATTGAGAATGTGATTCTTAACTTTAAAAATACATTGAAGAAGAAAAATAATAAATAATAAGGAGGAAAGTTGTTATTAAAACAAAATTATTATTAAATAAATGAAGAGGTGCAATGATACATTATTAAAATACACAATGGCTCAAAATTTATACCCATTGAAACACTATATAAACTAGAAGATATGGTGGAAGGAAGATGTCTTTGTGGTCTAATTCAAAATATCAAACAAAAATAGAGTCCAAGGAATAACATGAAACATTCACATGAAATGAGGGTGGTAGGGAGGAGCAAGGGAGGATTGGAGTCCTTTGAAGGTTGAATCTTGAAACAAGGGAATTGGTGCTTCCTCAAGTTGGTGCTTGAAAACAGAGAGTTGGTGATTCTTAGAGTTGGTTTTCTAAATAGGGGATTGGTGTCTCCTTGAGCTGGTGCTCAAAAGAAGAGAGATTGGTGTCTCCTACACATTGTAACTTGTACTTTTTGTGATTTGTATATTTAAAATATTTTTTTTCAGTACATTCTTGTTGATCAATTGTTGTGATTAATAAATAATTATTATTAAAAATATTCAAAAAGAAGAAATATGAATTCACACCCCCCTCTTAGTATTGGACAACATTTCAACAATTGGTATTAGAGAAGGTTCTTTCACCACAGTCCAACCACTTGAAGGAAGATTCCAAGAAATCCAATGGATCAACAAGAAGTAATGTCCTCCAACAGAGAACCATTGTTTAAAGGAAATGATTATGCATTTTGGAGTATAAGGATGAAAATTTATCTTATGGCTCTTAGATGTGATGTTTGGCTATCTATGGTAAATGGTTACAATACACCAACTATTGCACCTTCATATGTTGCTGCAAAGAAACTCTGCAATGATAATTCAAGGGATGTTAATGCTATTATGGGTGGATTACCAAACCCCATATTTGTAAAAGTGATGCATTTTAAATCATCAAAATAAATTTGGGACAAACTTAAAGCCATCTATAAAGGAGATGAAGAAGCTAAAAAAGAAAAACTTCAAACATACATAGGGAATTTTGAAAGTCTGAAGATGAAAGAGGGAGAAAACATTGCAAAATATTTTCAAAGAGTGGATGAAATAGTCAATTCAATCAGAGCATTGGGAGAAGAGATAAAATACAATATTATTGTCCAAAAGGTGTTGATATCATTACCAATGAGATATGATGTCAAGGTATTTACCTTGGAATATCAAGAAGACCTTGACAACCTTACAATGGATAAACTTCATGGGATTCTTATAGCCTATGAAATAAGAATCAGGCAAGAAAAGTCATCAAAAAGGGAAACAACCTTCAAAGAATCAAAGGAAACAAAGAACCATGAGCATGTGACAAATCAAAATCACTCAAACATATCAGATGAAGAAGAAGCCAAATTTATAAGGAAACTCAAGAAAGGGTCTGGAAAATAGAAAGGGAAGTTACCTTTCAAATAATTCAATTGTAGAAAAATTGGACACTTTGTTAACAAATGTCCCTATCCCAAACAATGGGATAATGATGATGAAGAAGCTTACAACTAGAAAAAGGATAAAACCAAATATAAAAAGAAATTCTATAAGAAAAAGAAATAATTCTACTTAAAAGAAGACAGTAGTTCATCTGACATGAGTGAAGATGAGGAGACATAGATTCTATTTATGGGCATATAACCTCCAAATGAAGATGAAGGAAACTCTAAAGTTGAAGGAGAAGTAGACCTTGAAGAATAACTTATTAGTTCTCTTGAAGAAATGAGAAAATATAAAAAGAAGAATAAATCATTAAGAGAATGACTACTAGAATACGACGAAGTACAAAACTCAAGAGAAAATGAAGTTTCAAAAACCCTCAAGAAAACATAACAAATCATTATTTATTTAAAGACTCAAATCCAAGAAGCTAAAAGAATAGAATAGGTCATTTTAAATCAACTCAATGAAAAGAAACAAGACTGTGAAATTCTAGAGGCTGCAATTATCCTTCTGAAAGGGGAACTTGAGAAAAAAAAGAAGCAATCACAATTTGAAAATTGTTCAAAAATGTTGGATTATATTCTTAACAGTCAAATATCATAAAACACTAAGACACGACCGGGATATGATCAAAATAAGTCTAACAAACGATCTAACTCTACATCTTAGGAATCTGACAAAATTCCAAAAAGTTATGCAACTTCCTTTCAAAGCTCCTTCAATCAGAAAGAAAATAAGATAAATAATGTTTCTAATCAATAAAAATATACAAAAGAAAATGAATTCAGTTGGAATACAATTACAAGAAGATTTTCCCCTAAAAAGTATCAACATCTAGTTCTTGGATATTGCTTCTCTTGCAATAATTTTGGGCATAAAGTAGTAGATTGTGGAGCTTATGAAAAGAACAAACATAATAATGTTCAAAGATATGGTTATAACAACAACAAGAATAATAATAGTCAAGAGAACAAAAAATATAATTGATTCTCTCTACTGCAAGATTACAATGTTGAATTCCACAAATGCAATAATTACGGTCACAAAGATGGTGATTGCAGACTACCAAAGAATCCCATAAAAACTTCCAAAATTCAAGAACAAAATCGTAGGAAGACACGGAAAGGAAAACAAATAGAAGAAAAAGGAAAAGAGTGTAAGGTAGCCTTATATGATAAATATAAAAGGAGTCAATGGTATATTGACAATGGATGTTCAAAGCATATGACTGGAGATCAAGACAAATTCCTCAGTATGAAAAGGAAAGAAAAAGGAAGTGTTACATTTGGAGATAATGTGTCTACCAAGATACTTGGAAAAGGCAGAGTTAGTCTAGGAAATAATAAAGCTAAATCAGAAAATGTGCTATTAGCTGAAAATTTGAAGCTTAATATCCTTAGTGTGAGCCAAACATGTGATCAAGGACACATACTTATATTTGACTCTAAAAAATGTGAAATTAGAAAAGAAGAATCAGGAAAATCAGTGGTTGTTGCACCAAGAGCACCAAGAAATATTTATATCTTAAACATAGAATATGAAGAAAAAAATTTCATGAGCCAAATATGCTATGGCACAGAATAATGGGACATATAGGTTTTGACAATTTGATAAAATTCAATAAAAAGGAAGTTGTGAGAAATATGCCAAATATTATTAAACCTTCAAACCCTATTTGTAGGCACTACCAACATGGAAAACATACAAGAGTAAGATTCAAGACAAAAGAATACTCTACATTAAAACCATTGGAACTTGTTCACACTAAACTCTGTGGACCAACAAGAACTAAAAGCATGCAAGGTTAACATTACTTCATTCTATTCATAGATGACTATACAATGATGACTTGGGTATCCTTTCTCAAAGAGAAATCAAAATCTTTCAACCAATTCAAGGCTTTCAAAGAACATGTTGAGAATGAGATTGATCTCAAAATCAAGTGCTTAAGATCAGACAATAGAGGGGAATTTACCTCAGATGAGTTCAATGAGTTTTGTGAAACTCGTGAAATTAAAATACATTTTTCATCTACAAGAACTCCTCAACAAAATGGAGTTGTTGAAAGGAAAAATAGAACTATCCAAGAAGCAGCTAGAACTATGTTACATGAATCCAAACTTCCCGATATATATTGGAGAGAATAAGTATATACACAAATATAAATATGTAATAGAGCTCATCTTAGAGTTAACCATGAAAAGACACCATATGAGTTATGGTTTTCCAGACCAACATCAGTGAAACACTTCAGAGTCTTTGGTAGAAAATGCCATATAAAAAGAGATGATGATAATCTAGGAACATTTGATTCTAGATCAAATGAAGGAATATTTATTGGTTACACATCCAATAAAAAGGCCTACGGATGCCACAATCTGAGATCGCACAAAATTGTGGAAAGTGAAAATGTAAAGGTGGATGATATAACATCAAGAAGAATTGAATATCAAGAAAATTCACAAGATGTTGAAAGAAGAAGAGATGATGACCATGAAGAAGAAAATGAAGAAATACAAGAAGAAGAATCACAAAGTGAAGAAGAAAACAAAGAGGAAGCATCACCAAGACAAGAATCAAGAGAACCATCAAGAAGAGTATAAAGAGATCATCTTGAAAGTCAAATCATTGGCAACATAAGTGTTGGAGTTGAAACAACAAGAAGGCTAACATATGAATCTGAACAAGAAATTCTCTCCGTAAAAGAACCCAAAAAATTTGAAAAAGCTAGCAAAGATGAAGATTGGATTAAATCCACGAATGAATCTATTGGTCAAATAGAGAAGAATAAGACATGGGAACTTGTCCCAAGAACAAAATAAAAAAATGTGGCAGGGACCAAGTGGATTTTTAAGAATAAAGTTAATGAAGATTTTCAAATTATAAGGAATAAAGCAATATTAGTGTGTAAAGGATATGCACAAGTAGAAGGGATTGACTTTGAGGAAACATTTGCCCATGTGGCCAGATTAGAATCTATCAGAATGTTTTTTGCATTTGCATGCTTTAAGAACTTCAAAATATATCAAATGGATGTCAAATCAATATTCTTAAATGTAAATATATATGAATAAGTTTATATAGAACAACCTAAAGGTTTTATGTTATCAGAAAATAAAGACTATGTCTGCAAATTAAAGAAAGCAATGTACGGTCTCAAACAAGCTCCCAGGGCATGGTTTTCAAGACTTGATAATCATCTACAACAACAAGGATACAGAAGAGGAGCCACTAAAAACCATATTTATATTAAAATTGAAAATCATAATATGATCATTGTTGCAGTATATGTGGATGATATTGTTGATACTGAGAGGGGGGTGAATCAGTATCAAGTACAATTTAAAAACCTTTTCAACTTATACTTAAACCAGTCAATTATCCAATGAGAAATGAACAATAGTATAAGAGTTACACCAATACACCACAATACACCATGCACAATATATGAGAAATAATCAATAGTTATTATTTAAGGGAAGTAATGACTTCCAAAGGTAGCTACAGCTTCCAAATATAAAGGGAGGGATAAACCTCCAAGAGGAAGATACAATCCTACAATATCAAGAGAGGTTTGACCTCTCCATCCTTTCCCCTTCCTTCCACCCAATAATATATGAGAGATAATAAAACTTTACATTGAATCATCACCATCAACCAACCATCACATAGAGCCTGATAATGCTTCCTGAGACTTCTTCAAATTCTATAATTCTTAAATTCTTGGAATACTCTCATCCTTTAGATAATATTACTCAATGTATTCTCTGAAACTCCTCCAAGTTTCACTCCTTGAATCCTCCCCAAAAAGAAGTTATAGAAAGAATGGTAGGCTTTATTCAATTTTGGTTTATTCAAGAGAGCGAACTTGTACAGAATGCCCCACGCTCAATATTTAACATCCGATTCTGAAACTCGTACAAAAGAAACTACAGTCTGTAATATTTCCAATGAAATGTGTCCCACTTCATTTTGATTCTCTATGAATAATTTATGATTGTTTTACCTGGAACACCTATTTATTGACTAGCTTCAGGACTCATCAAAAACCCTATCTTCCACAGAGTGTATATCCTTAATTATAGAGAATCAAGAGCTGAAAATTTTACCACGGGTACCTTGATATGTCTTCTCAATACCATAACAATGTCACAATCTGAATCCTTCTATAAACAAAGTTATAGAGAAAATGGTAAGATGACCTGAAAATAACATACCTTAGAACACATCACCAAAAGACTTCATCCTCCCTTGAAATCCGGCCTTCTTTACTTCCGATTTCCTCTAAAATTCGACTTGTGTATCAAATGAATATATAATGATATTTATTTATACCATTTATTTCACTTCCTTTTAACATTAGGGACAACCTAACACTTTCTTATTTTGTAATTTTTTTCTTTAATTATCTTCAGGGCCTACATGTACTTCCTTCTTCAATTCACTTTGTCATCTTCAAAAATTCATTTCTCCTCAACCATGAGGATCCACATGACGTGCCACATACCACTGGAAAAAACATGATGTATACTATTCATCCATGGGTGGTGTATCTGCATGTGCTTCATGTCCAAATACCTTCATCAATCTTGCGGTCCAAAACCAATGACTAGGGTTAACATCAATGACAACAACCAATTTTCCAACAATCTCCCCCTTTGTCATTGATGGCAAAACTCATGCTCCCCCTATCATCATGATCCCATTTTCTCTCCCCCTTTGACATCAATAGAAAAGGGTAGGGCTTATCCCCCTGAGTTTAATGGAAAAAGGTAACCTTCTTCTTTGGGGATACCCCCCCTGAACATGTGGCACTCAATAATACTTCATCCTTATTTTTGGTGTTTGAGACTTTTTCTTCCTCTATATCCTTTTGTGTGGCTTTTTTCTTCTCTCTCTTCTTCAAGTCTAGGATGTATATGTTGTTCAGTCTTCTTGTTACAGTTGCAACCAATATTCCTGAGTTATTTTCTCTGGATTTACATTTTTGGGAGTCAAACGTAAGAGTGTATCCTTGATCACACATTTTACTAACACTGAGTGGATTATGCTTCAAGTCTTCAACCAATAGGACATTCTTTGATTTTACATTTTTTCTTCCAAGCTCTACTACACCTTCTCCAAGTATTTTGGCAGATGAGTCATCTCCAAATGCAACATTACCACCCTTTCTCTTCAAGCTGATGAATTTGTCTTCATCCCGGTCATGTGTGAAGAACATCTACTCTCTTTGTACCAGTCATCTTCTTCTTTACATTCTTCAGTAGTTAATGCCATTCGACAATCTTCATTGTTTGGAATCTCTTTCCTTCCCCATACTGTGGTTGGCATAGAGACATCTTCATTCATATATCTGCAATATCGTGCTTTGTGACCAAGATAATTACATTTGTAGCATACAATGTTTTTATCCATCAATGGGGAAAATGAATTATAAATTATGTTGACAAATCCACGATTATTTCCATATCTTCTATTTACACCATTCATGTTTCTTGCGTATTTTTTTCTTTCATTGATTCTGGAATTAATTGTCTTATGTCCAAAAAAATTTCAAGTATAACAATGACCAAGAAATAAATTTTGATACCTTGGAGTAAGTGGCCTTCTTTGTGATGTAGTCCATCTGGGTTCATGATCTACTCTTCTGTAGTGTCCTTCATACTGATTGAAGCTTCTTTGATTCCTAAAGGTAGGAGGTCTTCTTGGATATTCATCTCTTTTGTAATCATTCCTTCTTTCTGGTATCCTAGTCCACTTCTCATCAACTGTCTGTGTAGCTCTTTCTTCAACCTTCTTGTTGGTATTTGCATATTCTTTGTATGAAGTTTCACCCATGCATCCAAGATGTGTTAAGTCTTTTGGAAATTGATATTTTCTTAAGCTCTTCCTCAATGAGACAACTTCTTTTTCAAGTTTCTCACAATCTTCTTCTTTCTTCATCATTTGGACATTCCTTACTTCTTCTATTCTTCTTTCTTCTTCGAGTAGATTTTTCAAGGAAATGTTTTTTCTCTTAGTTTCTCAAAGTATTCTAATTGTTTCTTGAATCTTACAACTGTCTTTTCACAACTACCCAATTCACTTCTTAGTTTTCTATGTGTGTCTTTGAGCTTGCTATTTTCAATCTCAACATGCTTCAATTTTTTAATATTCTCATCTTCTTTTTGAATAATTTTTTCTTCATGATTTTTTTCTTCTTCATTGGAATTTTCTTTTTTAGTGTCATCTCTTTCAATCCTTGTATGAGGACATTAAAATTCAACATGTCCTACTCCTTCAAAATTAAAGCAAAAGAACTGACCTCTATTTGCTTCTTTGAAATATGAGATGTTGTAATTTGCTTCAACTTCTTCTTCTTCTTATGCTTCTTCCCTTGCATAAAGGTCTTGTAGCTTGTCCCAAATCTCTTTTGATTATTCACATGATCCCACCTTGGATTTCACTCAATTTGTCAATCCATCCTGGATGGTATCTATTGCCAATTTCTTATTCCTTTTTGCCTCCTTCTGAGTTGCAGTCTTTGGTTTATTTAAATCATTGTATCCTGAAGAAACTGAGAACCAAACATCTACCCCAAGATCTTTCAAGTAAGTTTCCATTCTATTACTCTAGTATTCAAAATTTCTTTCATCAAATGGTGGAATTCCATTTGGAATTTTGTCTTCCATTTATTCTTAGGATCTTCCTTCCGGTGCTTAAACTGTACTGAAGGTAACCCGCTCTGATACCAATTGTTGATACTGAGAGGGGGGTGAATCAGTATCAAGTACAATTTAAAAACCTTTTCAAATTATACTTAAACCATTCAATTATATCCAATGAGAAATGAAGAATAGTATAAGATTTACACCAATACACCACAATACACCATGCACACTATATGAGAAATAATCAATAGTTATTATTCAAGGGAAGTAATGACTTCCAAAGGTAGCTACAGCTTCCAAATATAAAGGGAGGGATAAAAATACAAGAGGAATATACAATCCTCCAATATCAATATAGGGTTGACCTCTCCATCCTTTCCCCTTCCTTCCACCCAATAATATATGAGAGATAATAAAACTTTACATTATATCATCACCATCAACCAACCATCACATAGAGCTTGATAATGCTTCCTGAGACTTCTTCAACTTCTGTAATTCTTCAATTCTTGGAATAATATGATCCTATAGATAATATTACTCAATGTGTTCTCTGAAATTCCTCCAATTTTCACTCCTTTAATCCTCCCCAAAAAGAAGTTATAGAAAGAATTGTAGACTTTATTCAATTATGGTTTATTCACGAGAGATAACTTGTACAGAATTCCCCACGCTCAATATTTAACATCAGATTCGGAAACTCACACACAAGAAACTAAATTCCATAATATTTCCAATGAAATTTCTTCCACTTCATTTGGATTCTCTATGAATAAGTTATTATTGTTTTACCCCCAACACCTATTTATTGACTAGCTTCAGGACTGGTCAAAAACCCTATCCTCCACAGAGTGTATCTCCATAATTATAGTGAATAAAGAGGTGAAACATTTACCACAGGTACCTTGATATGTCTTCTCAATACCATATCAATTTCACCATATGAATCATTCTAGAAAAAAAGTTATAGTCAAAATGGTAAGATGAATTGAAAATAACATTCCTTAGAACACATCACCAAAATACTTCATCCTCCCTTGAAATCCAACCTTCTTTACTTCTGATTTCCTATGAAATTAGAATTGTGTATCAAATTAATGTATAATGATATTTATTTATACCATTTATGTCACTTACTTTTCAAATTAGGGCCGACCTGACACTTTCTTATTTTGTAATTCTTTTCTTTAATGATCTTCATGGCCTACATGTACTTCCTTCTTCAATTCACTTTGTCATCTTCAAAAATTCATTTCTCCTCAACCATGAGGATACACGTGGCGTGCCACATACCATTGGAAACAACATTATGTATACTATCCATCCATGGGTGTTGTATCTGCATGTGCATTGTCCTTCATGTCCAAATACCTTCATCAATCTTGCGGTCCAAAACCAATGACTAAGGTTGACATCAATGACAACAACCAATCTTCCAACATATATCATCTTTGGAAGTAATCTAAATCCTCTAAGCAAGCAATTTTCTACATAAATGAAAAAATAATTCTAGATGTCAATGCTTGGTGAACTAACATTCTTCCTAGGACTACAAGTCCCACGACCAGAAAAAGGTATATTCATATCTCAGACCAAATACATTAAAGAAATGTTGAAGAAATTTCAAATGGAAGATTGAAAACCTATGAGAAATCCTATGATTACAAGATGCAAACTAAGAAAAGATGATGAATCAATTAAATTAGATCAAACCATGTATAGATCAATGATTGGTAGTCTATTATATGCAACAAAAACAAGACCAAACAACATGCAAGTTGTAGAACTAGTGAACAAATTTCAATCTACACCTAAAGAGACAAATATGAAGGAAGTTAAAAGGATTTTTAGATATCTCAAAAGCACCTTGGATTTTGGTTTATGGTATCCATAAACAACAGATTTCACATTAACTGTATATATTGATGCAGATTGGGCAAGAAGTATTGATGTTGGGTCTTATTTCTGACATCCACAATCACCTTAATGTTGCACCCTATATCAATTATGTTTCCTTAAAAACATCAGTAATCCACTCATTTTTCTTGATGATATAGTTAAAATATATGTTTCCAACACATATGGTGTAACAAATCTGTTGATTACGAATCCTGGTTGATATATTAATTATTGGTAATATATTATACATATAATTGCACCAACATTTTTGCGTCATTGTCGTGGAGTTGTAAATGGTAATAGGTAGTGCTTGAATTAGATTGATTTTATGATTTTGGATTGGTTTTAAGGACGACCTAAGGGCAGAGAGAAGACAGTAAGAAGAGAGGTAAGAACCTGCTCATCCACTTTGGTGGGGTCACTCCAAATATATGTTGTTCTCTTCCCTTTAATAGTTAGAATTTGTGTTTTTTTAGAATTATATCTTTTTTCTTTTATATGAGTAGACTTAGGGATAGTAAAGGCATATTTATTGCAACAAAAATTCCAAAAAAATTATTTGTTCCAAGAAAACCCCTCCTAGTAATTTTGTTGATCGCTATGTACAAAAATTTTTCAATGGAGAAAGTTCAGATAAAGTAATTGAAACTATAGTAAAAGACCCTGAAGTTGAAGCTACTATGCAATTTGGAAACATATCACAACAAGTAGCAAGAGAAGCAATGGTGACCCAATTAGAAGAAGAAATTGGAAAGGAAATGGAGGCAGTGGTAGAAGAGGATGAATCTGCAGTTGGAGTAGTACATAAAGTATTGGAAAAATTAAATATCCCAACTAATCTAGTGATTGAACCATCACCTAGTGGGGAAACATCACTTGCATCCTATATATTGTTGTTCAGAAATATGGAAAATGAAGAAGGGAATGAAAACGATGAGACAAAGACATTTGGATTTCCGATACTAGACATTACCAGAAATGTCACCATGAAGAATATTATGTTATCATCACTGCCTCACACTAGTACATTTGGTTCAAATTCCAATGGCGTGTTCATAGAAATTTCCACTTTATATTGTCAGGAGAACGAAAAACATTGGACCCCCTCAAATTTCATTTCAAATGACGTCAGTTTTTTGATGACACAGATATCGTCTCTGTTGCAACGTTTCATGAGGACATGTGTCGTCTCAAAATTCATTGTCTAATCCCACTATGGAAGTCACTATAACGATGTCAGGACATCTTACCTACGATGCCACAACCGTCGAAAGAATGACATAAGGTCACTTCAGTATTCCGACATGTATGCTATATCAACAACATCTCACCTATGACGTTGATTCCATGATAATGACGTTAGGGATGTCAAAATACCGACGGAAGGTAACGTCGGTCGTCAGACGTGTTTTCTATATCAACGACGTCTCACCTATGACATTGACTCCATGAAAATGGTGATAGGGACGTCGGAAGACCGACGGAAGGTAACACCAATCGGTCGACGTGTATGCTATATCAGTGACATCTCATCTGCACATTTACGCTATGGAAACAATGCTAGAGACGTCAAAAGACCGATGACCTATAGGTGTTTAAAAAAAAGACAAACAAAATGGTATCAAAGAGGTGAAAAAGCATGACATTTGACAATTCCCCCCATGGTTATATGTCAACTATGTGCTCTTGGAGTCACCATTCCATTGGTTTCCATTATTGATCTTTTTGACAAGTGTGTTCATGTAGTCACAAACCTTTTTCTCGAACCTATTACATGCTCACAAGTATTGAAGAATTATTCATGGGGGTTCATGTGGATCGAAGGATTATTCATAGATCTACCTTTATTCATCATTTTTAATGGGTATCTTTTCGAGTTTTCTAGTAGTGTTTCCTTTTGGGGTTTTTGACAAATATTGACTTTGAAAAATGACTTTGGGGTGGACCTCTTGATTTTTCATTAAAAAGATGGTTTTTTCATGTGATGGAAAACCCATATGGATGAGGCTCAAACAAAGAAAATGAGATATCTTGTGCTTCAAATGGTGTATTGATGATAATTTAATGGATTAGTTAAAATTCCTAAGTAAAGAAGATAAATTTCAAAAATTCCAATGTTATTTTGGGGCAGTTGCTTCAAATTACTTATAACTTTTGTTTCAAGAGGTGAAATCAAAATTTTTCATAGACCTATTTTAGATAATGAAGAAATCCTTCCATAGATGTATAGGAATCATCTTGTCATATCCTTTGGAGCTATAATTGGAGAGTTGTTTAAGAAGGGAGAGACCTTGAAGAACTAAGTAGTCTTGGGGCTTGTGACAATGCTATCTTCCAATCCATAAACAAAATTGAAATTTGTAAAAGATCCATTTTAGATAGAGAAAAATCCTTGAACATGATGTCTGGTGAATCTCCTAAAGCATGACACATAGGTCATGGTAGTTGTGCAAATTTTGTAGCATAGTATCACTTTTTTGTCTCATGTTTTCCCACATGCATGGAGATTGAATTGCATGAGATTTTGAATCTTCCCCATTGTGAAAGATTTAACCTACAACCTACAATGGACATAGAATGGAATATCTTGGTCTTCTTAGTGATTTGGAAAATGAAAGGGGAAAAAGAGAGAAATAATGAGCCTTGGAGGTTTTATAGATGAAATCCAGGTGAAATCCTAAAAATTAGGGAATTCAACACCAAAGGAAAATCGCTTAAAATGACTAATTGATGCATCGGATTGAATTCCTAAAAGAATTATAAGGAATTCACCACCAAAGGGAAATAAATCGAAGGGACCAATTCATGCACATGATGAAATGCTAAAAAAATGGAAATTGCCCCAATAGGGCAATTGACGCGTAGGATGAAATCCCAAAAATTAGAGAAATCGCTCCAATGGACCAATTGATGCACTGGGGTCAAATCCTAAAAAATAGGAAGTTTTCCACCATAGGAAAATTGATCCACGGGACCAAGAGATGAAGGGACCAATTGATGCACCAAGGTGAAATCATAAAAATAAGGAATTCACCACCAAATGGAAATCACTCCAAGGGACCAATTCATGCACTTAGGGTGAGATCCTTGATGTAATGTTGGATATTGGGGAAGCTTTATGCTATAATGATAGATTGGATGTTTTCATATGTTAATGGCTCATTTAATCCTATGAAATTGTTATGTAAGATGTGATGTGTTGTTGGGTTGTCAATTTTCTATTGAAGGTTTTCCTACTTGGTCCTTATCTCTTATAATATCAGGTTATGGTTGTTCCTTCACTATTAGGGTTGCACATTATTTATTGGATTTAAATACATTGGTTGTGATGGTGCATATTTTGTTAGAGATCTCACTCACTATCATATAAACTAAAAATCTATGTGGAATACTCATGGCACATCAATGCATGGATTGACTATGTTTTCTTCATAATGTTTTAAACCATCTTTGTTCATATTGCTTGACTCCATAACCCTTTGGATTGACATTGGTATTTATCCACCATCCCATTTAATTCTATGGTTCATCTTACACTTCACTTAAGGACACCTCCCTTGTGCTAGAGGAAATCCATCCTAAAGCAAGATGAAGAGCTATTGTGGTGATAGTGGGTAGCCTTCCTCAGATCCCCTTGGGTTGCACTCGTGTTTCTTGGATTTCTCATTTAAGTGCAACTTTGGGCAGTAACATGAGGTAAAATCTTGAGGAAAGAGTCTTTGAGAGGTCTTGTACTAGAGTGTGTTGGGCCTTGTGAACGTCCTTAGGAGGCTTGGTGAGGTTGGTCATGAGCTCTCCTCACAACATGGGTGAAAATGTGGTTCACTAATCACTACCTATGGACCCAATTCTCTGACCCTTCGGACCCTTCACCTTCATTTCCTTCAAAAAATGGGGCAATGATTAAGAACAGTTGTACTCAATGAGATTAGAAGAAACAAGGAGGAAAGACAAGGCTCACTATTAGTCGAAAAATAAACAAGGACCTAAGGGAATTTCTCACCAACCCACTCCCTTACTCTAGAGATACAAAATAAAGAAATGGTAAAAAGAGAAGGGGCCATGGATGGCCAAGGAACCCACAAAATCAATAACAAAAAAGTAAGGTATTCACGAGGGGGTAGTTGTTAGGAGATGTATGTATTCAGTTTCTTGAAAATACTTACCATTGATATATTCCAAATACTAATGCTTAGAGTAAGGCCTTAATTCACCAATATTTCAAGAATTTGTATGGATTCTACAATGCTTTCTTGCTAACAAAGACTGTAACATCCCGCTCTGGCACACTTACCAAACTTATTCTTTGAGGACACTTGCTCGCAAGTGATCTGGATTTTTATGATGATAAAACTTTTTCTTTCATTATGATGCATTAAGATATATGACGGGATGTTTTTACCACGTTGATGTAGACAGGTGCTGCTGACTCGGTTTCATTGAGTGTGCAGGGTTTCGGACCCTGAGGATGCAGAGGCATCGGTGGAACTCCCTTGGACTCCGGATTGAGTCAGGGAGTGGGCTATTTGGGTTGTTTCATTTACGGTGATATTGTTTTGATTTGATGCTATTGATT
>ML777221.1:1784930-1797984 GCA_009831015.1 Picea engelmannii | reverse complement strand
TATGGTCGTTTATTGATGCAGTTACTCGTCGTGTGCCTTTAGTCTTCTTGTGATGAATATCGTGGTCGCGTCTTGTCGGTTGTCCAGGGCGTCGCACAGTTAGCGTGTTGTTACTTCTACACGCGTGCACACACTTAAGGAAATAAAAATAAAAAAAAATTGCACCTGTTATTAGAATGGTTGTCGTAACGAGGCGGTTCGTTACAAAGACCATATATTATTGTCGTATAAATAATTATATTTGGGTTGCAAGTTTTTCTCACAATTTCATCAATAAACATGACGACCTTGTTGATAGTTCCCTACATCAATGTGCTTCACGAAATTTTGGCAGCAAGGAATAAGTTGTAAATGATAACATAGTTTTGATTGAAACAATTGATCTTAAGTTGAACACCATCTCAAGCCAAATAAGAAATGCCATGATAAGAACCTATAACATTTATTGGAAAATTTTCTTTAACTATACAAAGCATCCTAGAACTCTGATCTTGAGTTAAAGGTCCATTCAATGTTAATTTGGAATAATAGTTTACATGTAAGCCATCCAAAAACACTCTAAATAGAATATCTTGAATCAAGAAAAGAAAATGTATCTCATGTGTATTTTTTTTTCCTCAAAAGAAGTTTCAACCATACATACAATTGTCAAAGAAAATATTACGTCATTACTAGCAATATTGTGCTAACACCTACGTATTTTCTTGTAGTTTGTGCATGTAGACATATACAGAGGATTTTAAAATAGACCCTATCCAAATATAAGACTTGTTGACATCCAAACCCAAATTTATAGTTCTGATGTTGCAAACCTTATTGACTCTTTTATGTAGACACACTTAAGTTTTGGGTAACCTCAAGGTATTTTGAGAACACTAGGTTATCCCTACAGTTGGAGTTTACTATGTTCCTTCATCTTGATCATCCAAAAATACAAGGTTGCATTGATTACAGGTATTGTGTGAATGTCATCATCAGAAGGTTCTCCCTTAATCCACTAAGTGGTTTCATCGTTACCTAAGATACATGTTGCAAATGAGCCTGCTAATTGCTAGCAAAGGTCTGACAGAATACCATTACATGTATTCTAAGTATTTTCCACAATCATTCCATTGTAGGAAACCACATTTCACTCATATGCACACATAAGTAGACAATGGAAAGGTTTTAAAGGGTGTCATTCCCGTAATCATCAATCCATTTTAGTAGGTTCACTACTAACCATAAATGTGTTGGAAATTTTTCGATCATTCAAGCAAGGCAACTATTACAGATTTAGTTTCCTAATATAGAATACAAGGTTACCTTCAAATGTGTGTATCAATCCCACACAATATTGGAGTGCATATTCAGTATTTGAAATGTAAAATAAGTGCATGATAGATTTATCAATCTCTCATTCATTGGAGGGCTCTCATCCTCTTCAATTCATATTCCCCACAAACTCTTAGTTGCTAGCCTTGAAACTCATGACACCTATAATGGAAGAAGGGTGTCATGAAACCTAAAACTCAATTATTTATTATTGTTGGAAATTGGGGGAAGCAAGTAAGAAAACACGAACAACGAGTTGTTTGCACTTAACTAGGCCCAAAAAATAATCCTAAAGTGATCCAGAAAGCAATTTGAGCAAACTTGTATAAGTTCGTAAAATGAAATGTTGTATCCATGAGATGACCCAAAGGTAAACATGAACTATGGGAATGGATATGGAAAGAAAAATATGAAACAAACATAGCAGAAGAGGATCTTATTAGGATGGATGGTAATAGTACATGCTCCATGATCTAGAACAATGCCTAAAAAAAAGGAGGCATAGTACAACAACATTATTTATGGAAATGTTTCTTAGTTCATTTGGCCTTATTCTAGGAGGACCCCTAGTAGTAGATGCATGAACTAACACTTCATCAATGCCTACTGAAAGCTCAGGTTTCTTTCACTCAATATAAATGGACTCGTATCTACCATTACTAGATGCAAGGAGAGAACATGACAAGTAATAAACATATTTTATATCTCAATAAATTATCACATACCAAACCCCACATTAATAAATAATCACATAACAATTCATAAACATTAAACATAACCAGAATTGATGGCTATATAAATTATGCTGAAAGGAGAAATCACACCTGATCTAATGAACTGGTCGGCATAGTTGGAATGGTTTACCGTACGTGTTTCTCTTCAGCTGTATGACCCTATGTTTGTGTTGAGCTTCCCTCACTCGATGAACAATATCTTGAAGTACCTGCCAAAATCATTCAACCTCCATAAATATCTACAAAACCAATATAAGTCATATTTGTAGCACATTATTTACTCTAAGATGCATTTTTATGAGAGTGTCAGAACATACCTGAATGAGATCCTCTTGGTTTCGAGAATAATTTATTGGAGCCATGCATCTAATATTTGATCAAACTGCCTCCCTTGATTTGAAGTAACAACAACAAAGTCAGCATTGACTTTGTTGTTGCTCTGTTTGATCAAGGGAGATTTTCTCCAAGATTAAACAGCTCCAATAAATTATTCTCTATTGAACAGGGCCAACCATGTGAAGGTGGAAGCTCTTATGGCCCCTCCCCCCCCCTCCCACCCTCACATCGCTCTCAATTCCACAATACCCAACATATAAATCTATTGAAATATTTACAGAAAAAACAAACATATATACATACCAATATTCACGAAACGAGGACAATATGGGTCGATATATAGAGTGGGTGTGTGAGTAATATTTGAGTCTGGAAACCCTTCCATATCATCAAGGCATGCGAACATTCTATCCATGTCAAATTTCAATGCCTATAGAAACATTTTGAAAGAATTTCAACATTGCCCCCATTCACATGTTATTGTTTCCCATCATGTACTCTATCCATAGTACAATGTATTTTAGCTATTTCTTTTAAAAAACAATCAATATGCATGACATCCCAACATATAGTACTGTGAGAGAATGCAATAACGTCGATAAAGAAGTACTTGATTAATTGTAGAAGTTTCAATATTAGTTATTTCTTGTCTTTATTTTTTCTCTCATCTAAGTACTCTTTTGCTCCATAAATAATATTAGTACAAAATCATTATTTAAATACAAAATCATTACTATTTTCCATCATGTACTCTATCCCTAGTACAATGTATTTTAGTTGTTTCCTTTAAAATACAACTGAGATGCACGTCCCTGCATCGAGTACTGCAAGGACATGCAATAAAGTCGATAAAGAAGTACTCGATTAATCACACAAGATTCAAGTTATTTTATGTCTTTTTTTTCTTCTCTCATCTAAGTACTCTTTTTCTCCATAAAGTATATTAGTAGGAAATCATTATTTAAATATGAAATCTCATCTATCGCCTTCTTCTTTCCACAACCAAAATCATGGGCCTAATTGGCATGGTGTTGGTTTTGAATGACACATATGATGAATATAAAGAGTGGGTGTGTTAGTGATATTTGAGTCTGGAAACCCTCCCATATTGTCAAGGCATGTGAACAGTCTATCCATGTCAAATCTCGGTGTATACAAAAACATTTTGAAAAAATTTCAATGTTGGCCCCATTCACAGGTCATTGTTTCCCATCATGTACTATATCTTTAGTACAATGTCTTTTAATATCTTTTTCCTTTCAAATTCGATCGAGAAAATTAAAAAGAAACGAGGATGAGATGGGTCGATATATAGAGTGGGTGTGTGAGTGATATTTGAGTCTAGAAACCCTCCCATATCCTCAAGGAATGTGAACAGTCTATTCATGTCAAAATTCAGTGCATACATATGTTGATTATTTGGGTTGGTTGTCATTGATGTCAACCCTTGAAGAAAGTCTGGTAGAAAATCTCGGTAGCACAAAGGTTTGGGTAATGGACCCAAGTTTGTTTGATGTATAATGGTAAGATTTTTTATATATTTGCAAGAAATAATATTCTAGATGGATAGTACATGTCATGCCATATCCAATGGTATGTGGAACGTCACATAACTCCTCACGGTTAGAGAGTTATGGCCATGTGAAGTTGGAGAACCCTCACGAATCATCTAGAAGCCCCAAAAGGTCAAAGTAGTCAAAGTGGTTGCAAAGAAGAAATTATTTAAATAACAAAGTGAAGTGATGAGTGTACTATAATTCAAAGTGGATACAAAGGAAATTATTTAAATAATAAAGTTAATGGAGAAATTACTAAGTGGACAAGTGGTTAGAAGTGGGTTAGCCCTAAAATAAGGAAAGTGGGTTAAGATGGTTAGAAGGTAATTTAAATAATAAAGTGAAGTGATGAATGTACTACAAGTCAAAGTGGATACAAAAAAATTTATTTAAATAATAAAGTTAATGGAGAAATTACTAAGTGGTTAGAAGTGGGTTAGCCCTAAAATAAGGAAAGTGAGTTAAGATGGTTAGAAGGTAACCCCATGAGGAAGCTACATGAAAGTATAAATATGAGGCAAGGGTCTCTCATTTTGAATCACACTTGAGCATATTGAATATCTACAAGTGACTGAGGTAACCAAAGGATATCTAAGCCGAATTTCAGAGGGAAGGTGAAGTAAAGAAGGCCAAAATTCAAGGGAGGATAAATTCTTTTGATGATGCTTTCTAAGGTGTTTTGGGTAAAAACGTCATAACATATTCATAACATATCCAAATTTAGTAAGACCATATGTATTGGTTAGAGTACAGTCTGTAGTATTCTGTGTACAATTTTTAGATCCATACAATAAATATTCCATGAGGGGTACGCTCTACAAGTTCTCTCTCTAGAATAAGCCATAATTCAACAAGGTATGCCATTTTTTCTATAACTCCTTTTCTGAGAGGTTCCAAGTAGTGAAACCTGGAGGAATTGCATAAAAGACACTAAAGAACATTGTGTAGTATTTTCATATATTTATTCATTATAGGTACAAAGTTATTATTATTTCAAGTTAGGGTTGTTGACTAATCCAAAATTAGTCATGTGAGACTAAAGTAAAGTTTGATGAAAATGATAGTCTCTTGTTGTTAAAGTTAAGAAAGGTTTGCAGGTATGTGATCATATATTCCATTTCTATTACATAGTTACAAATCAGATTTGGATGATGAAATTTATGAGGGCTTTTGGTTGAGTTACATGTTGGGTACATGGTTGAGATAAGTAGTTGATGAGTTGGAACATACATGAGGTGTATAGTTGATGATGTTGATACATATTGATGAGTCATATTTTATATATATTTGATGCATTATTGGTACAAATTTGGTGCATGGTTGATGCAGTCGTTGATGGTACAGGTTGGTGCATGGTTGATGCACTTGTTTATGGTACAGGTTGATTACAGGTTCTTTGGTACAAGTTGTTACAGGTTGTTTGGCTGCAGGTTAGTGGTACATGTTGTTATAGTGGTATATCTCATAGTGATAGTGTGACAATGGTTCCATCATTCTACTTCTACGTCAGGGTGGTTGGACAAGGCAAGGACAGGTGGTTTTAGCCACCTTCCAGTTGTAGCCGGAGAACATAGGGGGTTGTATCCTCCTTCTGGTTGTAGCCAGATAATTGGGGGGTTGGAGCTTCCCTCAGGTTGTAGCGTGATAAAATAGGGGTTTGGAGCATTCTTCCAGTTAAAACTAGAAAACAAAGGAAGTTGGTGCTTCCAATGAATCTAATTCTTAAAGACATATAAGAAAAAGAATTTTTTGGTTTTCTCTCGCTTTGGTTTTCTACGTAAAAACACTGGTGTACTGTGTATGTGTATGATTTATCATTTGTTTATTGTTTGTTTACTCTGCAATTATTGGATGATAATGTTGCATTGATATAACACTTGCATTATATGGTTAAAAAGGATTAAATTGCTCTATTACCGATTCACCCCCCCTCTCAGTAATACAACAATTGGTTTCAGAGCAGGTTCCTTCAAGAAACAGTTTAACCACTGGAAGGAGTTCATGGATTATTCTGAGAATGGAGTACCACTATTCAATGGTCATAATGGTTTAAAGTATCAGATGTGGAGTGGAAGGACGATTTTTTTTTTATAGGCATAGGGGTATTATATTTGGTTATCAGTCACTACAGGATATGATAGTTCAAAAAGGGAAAAGACTGCAGCCAAGAAGGAATTGAAGAAGAATAACAAAATAACAATGGATTTCGTCTGGGAAGGATTACCTAATCCAGTAAGAGAAAATCTTGGTAAATGTTCATCAGCCAAAGAACTTTGGGATAAGTTACATGATATATATTCTTCACCCAAGGAAGATTCATAAAATGATAAAGAAGATGTAGGTACAGATCAAGAAGAAATATGTTCACCATTTCAAACAGATTCAGAATATGAAGAGTAGATAATCACCAGAGGTATGTTGTTTTGGTTTAATTGTGAAAAACACAAACATCTTAAAATAGAATGCCATGAAGGAAATGAGATAGAAAAACTAATTGAAAAGGAAGACAATTATGAAACAAAATTTATTAGTGCTTTAGATGAACTAAGAGAAGAAAACAAGTCACTCAAGAAATAATTGATGAAACAAAAGGAAAGTGTTCACATTTTTGAAGAATCCCAATAGGTCATCAAGAACTTAAGAACTCAGCTAGAAGAAGCCAGAAAGATCGAAGAAAATATTGAATATCAAAAGCAGTATTTGGAAGCCAACATAGTAGCACAGAAGGAAGAAGCATAAATGAGAGAGAATATATTAACATATCATCTTAAGGAAAGAACTAACGATCTAAACCAGCTTGAGGTAGGTTTTGGTCAAGAAAAGAAAGGAATTGAAGAAGAAATAATCACATTAAAAATGCATCTTGATGAAGCAAAAAGAACAGAAGAAGTCACGAAGTCTCAGATAATGAAGAAAGAAGAAGAGGTTGAGAAGCTTGAAGAAGAAGTTGTCACATTGAGAAGTAAACTTTTCAAGCTCAACAAGAATATTGAAGAGACAAAAACATCCACATCAGTTATAGAGAATGAAGAGAAGCGCTCTAGGTTGTTAGAAAAGAAGAATGAATAAAAAAAAAAGTTATGCAGAAGTGATCAAAGGAAGGAATCATGGTCAACCGGAATCTAAGAAAAATATTGAAGATACATATTCAAGAAGACCATCCATGTTCAAAACACAAAGAATCTTCAATCATGATCATGATCAGTTAAGGTAGAAATTTAGAAGGACTACACCACAAAGAAGATCATTCACTCCCAGGTATGCAAATTTATTTTATGGTCATTGTTTTTATTGTACTAATTTTGGACATAAGATTGCATATTGCAGGGATTATAAAATAAATGTTCAAGCAAGAACTGCCTATGTGGCCCCACGTAACATTGAATGTTACAAATGTCATAACTATGGACACATAGCTAGTGATTGTAGAAGCATGATCAATACTTCCATGAAAGAGAACACTGATATCAGATATAAGAAAGTATGGATAAGAAAATAAAAATAACAGGTGAACAAATACCAGGTCCCAGAGATCGAAATATTGGCAATAAAATGAGATGAAGAAAATTCTACAGAGAAATACGTCAGATACAAAAAAATTTGGAAAATAACTGAAAGAAATGAAGGACATGTAAATAAGGAACAGGTTGAAGAGATTGCACTTTCATGAATTGTAGTGAAAGTTAAAGCCACAGATAGAAAGAAAGAAGTCAGAGCTCAAAGAGATGATGAATCTACCAATGAAGATGATGATGAATACACATCAGAGCAAGAATTGTTCTAAGCCATCTGGCTTAGAGACTCCCTGGTAATATGAATATTAGACAAGGAGAGTCTATGCAATAGTTGTGACAGACCAAAGAACCATCCTTCGAGAAGCTTGTAGACTTTGAGTAGACATATCTAGAGCAGTTAGTTAGCATAAGTACAGTTTGATAAATTAATCAGTTGTAGTAGTGAAGACCTCATGATAGTATAGTCATAAATAGGTCATCATTATGGACAGTTGTGCAGTAGAATCTTGGACAATATGGACATAGATGGATTTGCAAGAACACTTAGCAGGTTTGGACATATATATGACATTGGACGAGATAATTGATTCATATATTGGTTCAAATAATGGTTCAGAGACAAAGGAACATTATTATAATGGATGATAATTACATAGGAAATGGCTCAAGAAATGCTAATGGATTCCAAATTGAAATATATTTTTGGACACATGTAGTGCATACAAGAGTTGACATTCAAAACAAAGTAATGCTCATAAACAACAATGATAAATCTCTCTATGACCTATGGAAAGAAACAAAAACAAATGTGAAGCACTTCAGAGTATTTGGAAGCAAATGCTACATCAAAAGAGAAGATGGAAGAATGGGAAAGTTTGACTCTTGTGTGGACAAAGGAGTACTTGTTGGTTACTCAAGTACAAGGAAAGAATACAAGTGTTACCATCTGAGATTGAACAAAGTTGTGGAAAGAATCAATGTAACAATTGTTGAAATAGGTGGATGAGAATCAAAGGAAGGAGAAATTGAATGAAGATGGACATGTTACAAGGAACAAATCTAGATTGGTATGTAAAGGATACACACAGGTTGAAGGAATCAACTTTGAAGAGACATTTGCCTAGTTTTTAGAATGGAAGCAATCTAATTTATCTTATCTTATGCATGATCTAATAATATTAAAGTGTATCATATGGACGTGAAATCATCTTTTTCTGAACGAGCAACTTGAAGAAGAAGTCTACATTGAACAACCGAAAGGATTTCAGTTGTCAGAGAATGCAGATTATATCTGTAAATTGAAGAAGGCCTTGTATGGTCTAAAACAAGCTCCTGGAGCATGGTACTCTAGACTGGATAGATATCTAGAACAAAAATGGTTCAAAAAAAGGAAGTGTAGACAACAACCTCTACATCAAGGTAACTTAAGATAGTATTTTAATAATTGAAGTTTATGATGATGATATTATTTTTGGAAGTAATGATGACATGTTAAGCCAACAATTTGCAAAGGATATGTAGAATGAATTTGAAATGTCATTACTCAGAGAACTATCCTTCTTTCTGGGTCTTCAGATATGTCAAAGAAAGCAGGGAATTTTTATTTCTCAAACTAAGTATATCATAGAAATGCTAAAGAGATTTAGAATGGAAGATTGCAAACCAATTACTAATCCTATGCAAACCAGTTGCAAATTGAGAAAATATGATGCTTCAAATTCTACATACTAGAGGAAATGCAGGTCAATGATTAGTATCTTACTATATGTGACAGCATCCAGACCAGATGTAATGTAGGTAGTTGGACAGGTGGCATGATTTCAAGCAGCACCAAAGGAATCACATGTCTTAGCAGTGAAGAGGATTTTCAGATATATCAAAGGAACAAAAGAGTTTGGATTGTGGTATCTAAAAGGAAAGGATCTATCACTTATTTCCTACACAGATGCAGATTGGGAAGGTTGCATTGATGACCAATGAAGCACTAGTGGAGAAATGTTCTACTTGGGTTAGTGTTTAGTATCTTGGCTAAGAAAGAAACAAACATCAACATCTTTCTTTACAATCGAAGCAGAGTATATTGCAACAACATGATGTTGTACACAGGTTCTATGGATGAAACAAACTTTGACAGATATACAGGTTTAGTATGATGATCCCATTCCAATCTATTGTGATAATACAAGTGCCATCAGTATGTCAAAGAACCTAATGATGCACTCCAAGACGAAGCACATTCCAATCAAGTATCACTTTCTATGGGAACAGGTTGCAAAGAAGAACATCATAGTTGAATATGTGCACACAAAATAACAAGAAGAAAACATCTTTACAAAATTTCTTCCATGGGAAGCCTTTGAGTATCTTCGCTAGAGAATCAGAGTAATTTCTACTCCAAAATGAATGATTTTCAATGCTTATCTTATATGTATTATATTTGCATGAGGAAGCACCATAAAGAGGAAAATTTAGGTTGGGAGATCAGTTTCAGGAAGAGTTCAGTCAGGGGGAGCAGCCCCGGATGGAAAGATACATTTTCCATTGATGACAAAGGGAGAGAGATTTATCAGATGAAAAGGTAAATGCTTGGAGAAAGAGAACATAGGCATGGTTCCAGGGGGAGAGATGGTCGTAGGGGAAGAATGAGTGATATGAATTCAGTATTGCATCAGAGTGTTTCCATCAATGCCAAAGGGGGAGATTTTTTATTATTTGGGTTGGTTGTCATTGATGTTAACCCTTGAAGAAAGTCTGGTAGAAAATTCCAGTAGCATAAAGGTTTGGGTAATGGAACCAAGTTTTTTTTTATGGATAATGGTATGTGTTTTGATATATTTGTAGGAAATACTATTATAGATGGATAATACATGTCATGTCATTTCCAGTGGTATGTGGAGTGTCACATAACTCCTCGCGGTTAGAGAGTTATGGCCATGTGAAGTTGGAGAACCCTCATGAGTCATCTAGAAGCCCCAAAAGGTCAAAGTAGTCAAAGTGGTTACAAAAAAGAAATTATTTAAATAATAAAGTGAAGTGATGAGTGTACTATAATTCAAAGTGGATACAAAGGAAAATATTTAAATAATAAAGTTAATGGAGAAATTACTAAGTGGATAAGTGGTTAGAAGTGGGTTAGCCCTAAAATAAGGAAAGTGGGTTAAGATGGTTAGAAGGTAATTTAACTAATAAAGTGAAGTGATGAGTGTGCTATAAGTCAAAGTGGGTACAAAATAAATTATTTAAAAAATAAAGTTAATGGAGAAATTACTAAGTGGACAAGTGGTTAGAAGTGGGTTAGCCCTAAAATAAGGAAAGTGGATTAAGATGGTTAGAAGGTAACCCCTTAAGGAAGCTACATGAAAGTATAAAAAAGAGGCAAGGGTCTCTCATTTTGAATCACACTTGATAATATTGAATATCTACAAGTGACTGAGGTAACCAAAGGATATCTAAGCCGAATTTCAGAGGGAAGGTGAAGTACAGAAGGCCAAAATTCAAGGGAGCATAAATTATTTTGATGATGCTTTCTAAGGTGTTTCGAGTAAAAATGTCATAACTTATTCATAACAGATCCAAATTCACTAAGACCAAATGTATTGGTTAGAGTACAGTCTCTAGTATTATGTGTACAATTTTCAGATCCATACAACAAATATTTTGTGTGGGGCACGCTCTACAAGTTCGCTCTCTAGAATAAGCCAAAATTCAACAAGGTATGTCATTTTTGCTATAACTCCTTTTCTGAGAGGTTCCAAGTAGTGAAATCTAGAGGAATTGCATAAAAGACACTGAAGAAAATTGTGTACTATTTTCAGATCTTTATTCATTATAGGTACATAGTTATGATTATTTCAAGTTAGGGTTGTTGACTAATCCAAAATTAGTCATGTGAGACTAAAGTAAAGTTTGATGAAAATGCTAGTCTCTTGTTGTTAAAGTTAAGGAAGGTTTGCAGGTATGTGATCATATACACTAGGTCTATTACAGAGTTACAAATCAGATTTGGATGATGAAATTTTTGAGGGATTTTGGTTGAGGTACATGGTGGGTACATCGCTGAGATAAGTAGTTGATGAGTTGGAACATATATGAGGTGTATAGTTGATGTTGTTGGTACATCTTGATGATTGATATTTTATGTGTATTTGATGCATTATTGGTACATATTTGGTGCATGGTTGATGCACTCGTTGATGGTACAGGTTGAGGTACAGGTTGGTGCATGTTTGATGTACTCATTGATGGTACAGGTTGAGGTATAGGTTGGTTCATGGTTGATGCACTTGTTTATGGTACGGGTTGATTACAGGTTGTTATAGGTTGTTTGGTTGCATTTCAGTGGTACAGGTTTTTATAGTGGTATATCTCACAATGATAGTGTGATAGTGGTTACATCATTCTACTTATACGTCAGGGCGGTTGGATGGGGCAAGGATAGGTGGTTGTAGCCACCTTCTGGTTGTAGCCGGAGAACATAGGGGGTTGTAGCCAGAGAATTGGGGAGTTGGAGCTTCCCTCAGGTTGTAGCCTGAGAAACTAGGGGGTTGGATCCTCCTTCCAGTTGTAGCTGGAAAACAAAGGAAGTTGGTGCTTCCAATGAATGTAATTATTAAAGACATATAAGAAAAATAATTGCATGGTTTTCTCTCGCTTTGGGTTTCCACATAAAAACAATGGTGTATTGTGTATGTATATGATTTCTCATTTGTTCATTGTTTTTTTACTCTTCAATTATTGGATGATAATGCTACATTGATATAACACTTGCATTATATGGTAAAAAAGGATTAAATTTCTCAATTAATGATTCACCCCCCCTCTCAGTAATAAAACAAAAGAAACATTTTGAAAGAATTTCAACGTTGGCTCAATTCACAGGTTAGTGTTTCCCATCAAGTACCCTATCCCTAGTACAATCTCTTTTAGTTGGTTCCTTTAAAATACGACCGAGATGCATGTCCTTGCATATAGTACTGCAAGGGAATGCAATAAAGTCCATAAAGAAGTACTTGATTAATCACACAAGCTTCAAGTTATTTTATGTATTTGTTTGTTTATCTCATCTAAGTACTCTTTTTCTCCATAAAGAATATTAGTATGGAATCATTATTTAAATACAAAATCTCATATATCGCCTTCTTCTCACCACAACTAAAATCATGGGCCTAATTGGCATGGTGTTGGTTTTGAATGACACAGACGATGAATATAAAGAGTGGGTGTGAGTGATATTTGAGTTTGGAAACCCTCCCATATCGTCAAGGCATGTGAACAGTCTATCCATGTCAAATCTCGATGCATACAAAAGCATTTTGAATTTTTTTTAACGTTAGCCCAATTCACAAGTCATTATTGCCCATCAAGTACTCTATCCCTAGTACAATGTCTTTTAATAGCTTTTTCCTTTAAAATTTGATCGAGACAATTAAAATTAAATGAGGACGAGATGGGTCGATATATAGAGTGGGTCTGTGAGTGATCTTTGAGTATAAATATGAATGAATGAACTTCTCTTTTTTTCGAGAACAATTTATTATCTACGAAACAAGGCCAACCACGTGAAGGTGGAATATAATACAACCCCTCCCCCCCCTCACAT
>ML777221.1:1764764-1776335 GCA_009831015.1 Picea engelmannii | reverse complement strand
ACGTTGATATCGCGAGTCGCGATTTCCCGATTTAGTAGGAGTCGTCGATTGTCGGAGGGACAGGTGGCACAAATCCGGAGTATCGGAGTTTCGGCATTCGGGGTTTCCAACAGCAAGAACACTTATATCGTGGATCCGCGATCCGCGAAATCTCGAGGTTGACGTGGTAGCGTGGGGCCCGGGATTGAGTGGAGTCCAGGTGGCTTCGGGTCGGGAAATCGGCACCTGGGCACTCGGGGGTTTTAGTAATCCAAAGCATTGACATCGCAAGTGGTGATATCCCGAGGTTGACTGTTGACTATCGGTACTCGGGGTTCGGCGGTTCAAGTGATACGGGAGCAGTGCGTAAGGTTCGCGAATCCGCGAAACCCGATCTTCCGAAGTCCGAAGGGAGGATCGCCGAGAAGTATACTGTGGGTAAGAGGTTCCCGAGTGGAGTGGAAGAGTACGTTGTAACTCTTCGGGCCTGAGAAGAAGAGAAGGTCCTGGTGAGAGCGACCGTGTCGTCGAGAGGATCGGTAGCTATCATCATCCAAGGCAACATTTGTATCATCCTTCTTCTATATATTCTTCTTGATCATCCAACTTGACATCTGTATCAACATCTAGTTCATAAACAATGTTGAAAGTATTGATGATATCATGAGCATCATCAATGTCATTTTCGATCATATCTTTATCGATATCATCATCAAGAACTGGTGCGTTGTCTCCTACGATTGGTTCATCTTCTTCATCTTCTTCATCTATCAACCCATATTCTTTGTGATCTATCTCTACATACTCTTCTTCATCTACAATATACTTTACTGGCCTCCCTCTTGGATCATATCTAACAACAAATGACCAATCCCTCTTATTTGGAGCCTTTCAATAAAAGACTTGTTCACATTGACTTGGAAAAACATAGCGGTCATTTGCTTTTTCAAAAACTGTTTTTTAATCATCGGAAATTTGTTGGCATGTTGAATAATAGTTATTTCCTCATCATGTTCATGCATTCGTAACCTATACCATTTGACATCGAACAAAACTAATTTGAAGGAATTAAAGTCACACACAATTATATCATTCAAAAACCCATAGTATCTATTTTCAGATTCTCAAGTATGTCTGTCACTCCTAGAAGAAACATTAGTGACCTGGAATACTGCAGTTATCCCACTATAAAAAAAAATCCTCATTTCATCCAACTGTTTGATGCGAAATTTACAACCATTGCACCACATAGCCTTGTGGTGTTTCAACTACAATATGGAAGACATGTAAAAGATGCATTGTCAATTAATAATAAACAAATTTATACAACTTGGAAAGTATAATATGAAAAAAACAAACCTACAGTCACATTAATATAATATAAAATAACTAAATAAAATGGGTGAATTTTCTTTCCTTTCCATCTTTCAAACAATATGCTAAATCTATTTCCCTCTGCGTAACATCAGAATATCCATTACGACGAGCTTCTCTAAGCAATTCAGATAGTTCTTTATATGATAACCTACTGCCATGACATTGTTTACATCCATCAATCCATACCTACATTCAGTCAAGATTTTTTGCAATGTATAAATGTAGTGCATCCCAATCTTGATCAACTGATCGATCAAAAAATCACAATTCACCAATATTAAATATTAGTTATAACCATGGTAAATATTAATAAATGATGAAAGAATAAATATTAAATGAGTATGATCATATACACACAAAAAATGAAAATTTATATTTATTACAAATATCCATAATTCAATCACCTCTCACTTTCTTCATTGTACCTTTCCCCAACAACTACTCCCATTCAAATTTTTTTATGGAGTTCAAATCCCATGGAAGGTTATTTTTGTCTCCATCACTAGTTGATCCGATCACACTTTGCATTGCATGATTGGCTTCCTAAATGTCATTACATTTTTTTACAATTGTTTATTTATCCCTCCTGCCATCTATGATTCGCCATAATGTTTATGTCACATTCTTCCTGATATGCATTGTATCAAACAAATGAACTATTTTTAGCTCCTCATAGTAAGGAAACCTCATGAATTGAGTGGGATAACATTCCATTCCTTGTGTAAGCCCATTATTACTACCTTCATGACGACGATATTGATGAAGCATAAAACAAATTAGAACATTATTTATGAAATGCGGTAAAATAAATTGAATAATTAAAATAAAATTTCAAAAAATGATTCCATTTACGATACATAAACAAAATGTGTACCTCGAGGATTAATTCTGTCATATGCCAACTTCCATAGGCGAGGTGTCATTATTTGTGGTTTTATTCTAGTTTCTTGTTTCCCATTGAAAAGATATTTTTCAGTAGTACGATACTTATGGTTATTAGAGAGGATGTGTGTATACTCATCAAACACCTCCTTTCCTAAACTTTTTGACGGAAGAGATTTCATTTTAGGACCAAAAACTAGACATGCAAATTTACCCTTTGTTTGAAGACCTGCAACAGATGGATTAATGTGAATTATTAATATACAAAAGGATTTTTTAAACAACACGCATGATATATTCAATTAATTATATACTATTCAAGCATGCAATATGGAACATTACATACCAAAAAAATGTGTTAGTCCTGGGGCATCATGAATTGTCCATAAAAGTATTCCACGACATTGAAATCTCTTCTTCCCAATTGGTTTACAGATGGCATACATAATGATTCCCTCCCATAACTTTAGTAGCTCGTCAATAAGAGGCTCAATATACACATTCATATATTTAACTTGGTACTTACCTAATAGTTTGAAATTACAGGAAATTACTACCATGGTATGTATATATACGTAAATAAATAAATAAAAGATATTATGCAAAAAAAGTGAAAAATGAAAAATTTACATTCGAAAAATTAATGTAAACAAATACCTGGAACAATCATTGTCATCATTATGTGCTCCCTCTTTATTGGCATCCAAGTAGGAATTTTTTTCTTGATAAAAAAAATAGGCCACACTGAGTAAACAGACCGAAACTCTCCAAATGGATTAACACCGTCAGTTGCCAATGAAAGCCTAACATTACAAGGTTCATTTGTAAATTCTGGCCATTTTGCAGCAATTTCCTTAAATGAATAACCATCTACATGCATTCTAAGAACGCCACCTTAAATTATCTTTCGTGCATGGTAATCCATAAACAATGTTATGCTTTGGCACCTAAATAGTGGTTGCAAACATGGAATTATGGGAATATGCTGGAGAACCTTTCAAGGCACCATTTTTGTTACTTGATCAGATAGATTTCTACTGATACCACACACTGAGAATTTTTTTTTTTATCCATATGGATGTCGGTGACCTCCCACCTATTCTAACTGGCTCATTTTGGTAGTTTTCCAGTTTGGCAGTTTTTTCCCTAGTTTTCGGGTCCCTTATCAAGCGGGGAAATGACTGTGTTTTTGTGGTTGTGGATCACTTTTATAAGATGGTGATTCTGGCCACATGCAAGAAGAGCATAATAGTAGAGACCACTTCCAAGATCTTCTTTGAATGAGTCTGGGTACTTTTGGAATCCCACAAATCATTGTCTCAGATCGGGATAGTCGATTTCTCAGGATATTTTGGTCAAGCCTCTGGTCACTGTTGGAAACCAAGCTCACCAAATCCATGGAATTCCACCCCCATAAATATGGTCAAACTGAGGTCATAAATCGAATGATCGTGCGTATCCTTCACATGTATAATTCCAAGAACCCTCACACATGGGATGAGATTCTCCCCTATTTTCAGCATAGCTACAACCGAGCCCTGCATAGCTCAACCAACCAAATCCCCTTTTAGGTGGGGTTGGGATTCCAACCATTAGGTCGCATATATGTTTCAATACCCCTTGCGGTCACCTCGACCGACTCATCTCCCGCTCCAACTGAATTTTACAAAGCCACTTGGTTCATTGAGCAGATCTAGCACATCCGCCAATAGGTTCATGATATTCTACAAAAGAACAATGACAATTATAAGCAGTGTCATGATCAACATCGGGTGCCACATAATTTTCATGTGGGAGACAAATTTTCGCTGCACTTGTAGAAATAGTGCCTTATAGGACCCCATCGGAAGCTTTGCCCACTCCATTATGGGTCGTACACCATCACCAAGGTTGTAGGTGATAATGCTTTCAAGCTCAACATTCCTCCTTTCCTTGGCTTGCACCCAGTGTTCAACGTGGATATCCTTCGACCGTATTTCCCACCATTATTGGACACGTCAGAGATATCAGAACAACTGACACCAACAAATACCAAACCCGACTGCATATAATAGGAATGCAATGATTAGATTGTGGACAAACAAATCAAGGGCACTCACCAGCAAATGATCCATCTTTATCGAGTTGTCAAAGCATGACAGCCCCTACACCAAGGAAAGTGGCTCACCCAGTGCCAAACTCAGCAAAAAATTCCTCATCTAATGGGGGAACTCAATGCAATGGAGACCATTGCTTCCTGTTAAGAACTCAATACACCCTAAAAGACTTATGAAATTTTGTCACTTTTTGGGTACCACTTTTTTTATTCACTGTCTAAATCAATTTCACTTTGGGAAATGGTTTATCTTTTTTTGTTTTTCTGACTCTTGTCATCAAGTCAGGTTTGTTTGAGCTTGTGAAACCTTATGTCTAAAATAAATTGACACCTAAATTAAGAATTGACAGCTAATACTGCACCTAACACGCTCAAGTTCGGCGTCAGAAAAACATTCAAGCAAGTAAAGGAACCACCCAGTTACAAGAATCATTGAGCACCGATCCCCATCAGCATCAGAAGAAGGTGTATTTAGTCTGCGTAAGTTATTCACACAAAGTTTCGAGAGATAGTTGATCCCCTTAGAAAATTGGAAAAAGGCGGGAAGGGTAGACATTGACAAAGGGCGTAAAGAGATCATCGATAGACGATGACCTATGTGCTTTATCAGGGTCGAGGAAATCTAGAAAAGTTAGGACAATCATTTTTTTCCACGATAATCATATCGTCAATCGTCGATCCCCGATGCGTTTTCGGCATCGAGACGTTTTCAATAGATTTGATCCGAGAATAGTTGGGTAGGTTGATCATCGATCGTCGATCCTTGATACTTGTCGGCATTGACAATATAGGATTGGGTTTTAGAATGTATATCTTAAAGGAAGTCCCAATTCTGATTAACACGAGAAAATGAAGTCATCGGTCTCGAATGCCATGTGTCTTTACCATGTAAGGGGGTTGTACGAACTAGTTTCATCCTGAGTCATTTTAAGGTTCCCTGGGTCCCAGTCACACCTTCTAGTAATCTTTGACACGTCATATTCGTATGACAAGATCAATCGGCGTCAGAAATTTTGCAAGGAGATATCAATGAAAAAGTTTGAAGCACAATCCTGACCCCCAATCCACCAACAAAACTAATAAAATGATGGGATGTTTGCAGCATAAGATACAATCGGATTTGGACATTTAATAGACCAGTTAATGATGATTCCACATTTGTTTCTACCTCATGTGCATATTAGACAACAACAATTTGAAATCACCGATAGACCACATTTCCACCCATTCCCGCGTCGTCAACCCACGATGAATTTAAGTTTAAACATATTTCAATATCTAGTGGCAAATTTAATGAAATTACACTCATATCCCAAATAGAATGGATGATGCGACAAGGTAAGTTCATTCCTATTTAAATATCTAGAATGGTTTTGAATGAATTCATTCTACGCACAAGTTTAATTCCAGAGCATTCGAAGGAGAAAAGCGAACGTCTCAAGACTGTACCGACTCTCTAATTATCAAAACCAAGTTTAATAAGATGTAGGGGTATGTATTCGAGTTTGTCAATTCAATTTTTTCAATTCGTTGACCGTAATATATACATCTGGTTTTCTTTCACAATATTTAAATTATGTTCTAGATGCAGGTAAGATGTCACCGAGAAAGCTAAACATCAGATGCTCATCGAGGGAACCCAAACTAAAATAAGTTGACACAAGTGAAGTTTCCTCTCCGGGGATCGTGAGGTAGGTGGAGTACGCTCCCAGGGAAGATCCTATTATCAAAACGTCAACAAAGAAATGTTTTGTCCAGCCTTCGGCCTTTGGTGATACCAAAGAAAGAATTGGATCAAAAATAATGCTCCCACAGTGGGGGGATCTCTTCAACATAATTAGCTGAGAATAATACCTAGAGTATATACCACACAACAACCCGGATGTGAGGTCGCTCGATGACCAGGTGTTCTCGAACATTCGACGGTCATATTTACACACGATGACAAGAAGAACCCCAGTTTTCCCTTACATAGAGGTTCTGAAATGGATCATCGACCATACAGAAGGGAATAAGTGTTTTATCAACGATGAGAATGGCGGATGTGTCAGAGTTTTCCTCCGATAGAAGTCCATAAATACTACAATCTTAGGGACCCAGAGGAGCGACTCAAAATGGACTTCATGGTGAGGTTCTATGAATTCCATGACACCATCCAGTTGATGGCCTCATGGTGGAAGGAAGACAAGAAGTTTACTAACCATAGAAATGGCTAGTATGGAATGATCAAACTGAGAGAGAAGTACATCTATTTGATGGCTCTCATCTGCCAGCTATATGGAGAAAATAATTGCTCCAATTTTTTGGAAGCATGCATGTCATTGGTATACACAGTGGCGATATCCGAGAGTAGCTTCAACTGGGGAGAAATAATCTCAAAACAATTAAGCATTTGTGTACAACAGGCTCAAACGTCGAAAGAAGGGGAGACACCCACTTTCTACATGGCCTCCTACCTATTCGATGTCATGTTCACAAGGAATGTCTTCACTGGAATGAATTTAAGCTGACATGCTATGGGAAAACATGTACAAGAAATCTTATGCACTCATCTACGATGAATTCATCGTCCGTATTCATTTTATTATTTTCAAGAAGGAATGCCCAAGATTATCTGCAGCAGCCAAGAAAATGGTAGAAAAGGTTGGCCAATGGTATTTAGACGAGCGCTCAACCTACATCATGGTTTTCAGAGCCACTAGAGCACCACATATCCTACCTACTCATGTCCCATACCAACTCGTTGTGGGAGAAATATGTTATCATACTATCCTGCAGGGCTACAATGCCACATTAGTCAAGGACAAGAAGTGGGCTTTCATACCCTATGGTTTCCATGTGGGGTTCTATCTAGTGAAGTATGTTACTCAAGACAAAACAAGAAGGGCTTAGAGAACTGGAATGCAGGTTCCTGACAGGCTGATTCCGCAAGCATGACCCTAAAGGCCTGGTCCTCCAACATGCTTCACAGGTATCATCATGTTGGAGGTATGCTCATGATAAGTTTGAGGATGAAATTTTCACAGAGTGCACCTAGGATTTGGATGAGGTGGTGCAGAGGATGGCCAACCCAAACATGACCAGTTTCAAGGCCATGAGCATGGATGAATAGGTGGAAACAATAGAGAAGTCCACTCAAGAGGCCCTCAGAGCCAGGGAAGAAATCAGAGCGACAGAGACAACAAAGGCACGGATAAGGGGATTTATCTTGATAGAATGGGCACATAGAATCATTGATCAATTGAAAAATGACCCTAATCTGATAGAAATGATGAGGATTCCCACTAATGGCCCTATTGAAAGTCGAGGAGAACCAAGTGGCCTAGATCCAATGTAGCTTGAAGAAATCACCCAGTCAGAAAACCATGAAGTTCCACCACCACAGATCATATCACTAGGGGAAATATCAACCCATCCCAAGATAGCGAGGACATCAGGGAGAATAGGTGTACCAAATCCCTTGTTTGATTTGATAACCATCTACGATGATGAGGAGAGTTAAGAGGTGTCCCTGGTCACCCCAGTGCAGATTACAGAGGAGAAAGAACTTGATAGAGCATCCACCCCGGGTCTCGATGCTCCAATTCAGATTCTCCCACAGATCGAGCATGATTCAGAAAGTGCCTTAGACATTGAGCCACTCGACATACCGAGAACCCCAATAGATAGCTCGAGGGATGAGCTAGGATTGGGCAAATGAGAAGAAGAAATTCCACAATAGGAAATTGACATTTCAATGGCCGATCACCAAGTAAGTATTGAACCTACCCTTGATTCTTCAATTTTGGTTAGTACCTTACCACCCAATGAGAAACAACATGAGACTGGGTCATCATGACATATAGAAGAGGTTCAGGAACCCAACCTTGAACAGATATAGATAGTCGCGAGCCTGGGAAATACTCTAACTTGTGGAGAAAAAAAAATCCCTGAACCTGTTGATGAGGTTGCCCATATACAACAAATTTCCTATGACTGAAAGAGGAAATCCATCATGAAGAGAACCACTAAGAAGAGGAGGCTTACGTTGGATATTTTGATCCTCATCACCATAAAGGAGAAATTGATCAGCACAGATCACGCGAAGATGTTTGAGCTTATCGACGCAGGGATGGCTATCACAAATGCCACCCTGGATAGAACGAGGAAAGATGAAGAGGAACTAGTCACTGTGCTAAAGGAGTTGGAACATCTGTGCCATTTGGAAAAATACTATCAGGACTCCACATAGGCCAAGGTGTTTTTGAGAAGTGAGTTCCAATATGCCTATATCAAATTCACTAGTGAATGACACCTTTTCACTGTAGGGAGAGACGACTTCTAAGAAGACACCCTTATGGCGCTAGTGACTTGAAAGGACATGGAAATATGGTATGAGAAGGCCCACCAAGCAGTGGAAATAATTTATTGCATCAACAAGGTTCAAAATGGTCGAGACATCGAAGAGCACGACATTCGGGTGCTAAGGGACATCAACATAGATCGGATAAGGAAGGCAGCCGAATACTGGGTAAAACTGGCCCAAGAACCTCAATGAGATATTCAATAAAAATGGGTCGATTATGAAATGAGCTGGGCCAAGATCAATCAAGATATGAGAGACATCGGTCTCCCAAAATTCAGCTCACCTGAGGGATTTTTCGACTTGCATGACATAGTCAAACAACATGTAGAACAAGACTCGACATGGACTGCAAAGATAGAAAAGGTGGTAAACATGGTGCAAGGTCATGTACAACAGTTCATGGAGCACCCGATCAAAGCTCGAACAATATTACAATAGTTAAGTGTTAAAATAGTCAAGTATCGGGCACAGGCAGTAGAAGTAAAGGAGATCATTTTGGCCTTGATGGACCAACACAGATTCACCTATGCCAACACATGCGAGGAACTCTTCATCAAATGGTAAGAGTATAAGAAGATTCATCCACTCCAGTAAAACCATTCGATGACTCTTATAAGATAGAGAGATGAAAGCGCCATGTGGCGATGTTTTGTTTTACTTAGCTTGAACTTTTGATAGTTATTTTTAGTTAATGAATTGTTATGAATAAGAGGATCGACCTTTTAGAAAGGGTCGATGGTTTTGGCAAAGACCCTCATTTTTGGAATTGTAAAGAACTATTTCGGAACTACCTTAATTGAGAAGTCTGGTTTTAGGACCAGAGACAAACTTTTTTTTTCATCAAAGGCATGTGTGATTGGATCTAAGGAGGAATTACTTCCGACTTTATCTCATGAATGGATGTTGTAATGAGTAAGAGTTTCTGAATCTATTGATAAGTTAGTTGATTCAATATTTTTTGTAGTTCTCGCTCTTAATAATGGAAAGAAAATCATTGTGTTAATGAGTGATTAATGTTTAGAGCTAAGGAAACTATTTTTATTGCCATCATTTTATTGCATGTATCTTTTCTTTCAATAATTGTATCTCAGTCAATAATTGAAATACCAACAAGTTGATGTATTAGTACTAGGCTTGTCATAGGTGTAAAAATATTTGTCTTCATGTTTGAGCAAGAGGGTTATCCCAAGCTCAACCTTATTCAGTAGTTAATATTCCCCTTTTACCCAGCTGGTTTATACTAGCACACGTATTTTTATCAGACCCGTCTAATAAAGAAAATACAAAAAAGAGAACGTTTAAACTGGAGAAACTTTCATAAGAAGATATCCTGTGAATCACTACGTAAAGCCCATCGATTATTTGGTCAGATCGATAGATCTGGAGAACCATTCCATTATCAAACATTGTTGAGTATAATTGGGACTCTGTGGCGGGTTTGGTTCCTTTTGTTGAGTTAAAGGGATTTGAGACCCCTCAACACTTCCTAAGGGGGTCATTTTGGCAGTTTTTTCCCTAGTTTTTGGGTCCCTGACTTGCGGGGTCATTTTGAGGCCCTAAAAAATGTTTTTTTAGGGCTCACCACAATCACAATGACCTTTTATATATATAAGAAAAATTTGTAATCCTCGTATAGACCTTTCTAATGGGTTATCGTGCGCCTAAAATGAAGATCGTATCCAAAAGTTATGACCTTGGGAAGTTGATGTAATAACTTACCCAAATGGGGCACACAAGACTTTTGGTGCTTCATTTCCTAGGGTTAGGTTTTTTGGATGTCTAGGGTTTTTGACATTCTTGTTTATTGTAAAAATGCCTTTAGCGCCTCATTTTAATCATCTTCTTGCAAATGAGCACAGTCGTCACATTTCTTCTCAGAGATAAGCCACCACCATTCTAGCAATCTTGTTTCCGCTGCATTTTATAGTTTCAACTTATTTCCTTATTGAATAGAAACCAGTTTTACTGTATATCTGTTATTATGTGTTAAGCATATTTTGATAATAATATGTATTCATTTCATTCTACAAATATATTCTGGATCAATTTTCGAAGCATGTTGTCCATAATATATAATATAATCATCAGGACATACATCTATACTTTCATACTCCATTCCAACGTCTTTCATAATGGAATGTAAATCTCAATGTGTGTGAGGTAAAATATTTGACAAGGGTAACAGATATTCACCTAACAATCTAAAACATAAAAAATAACTAGTTAATGTAAAGAATAGTAATTGTAAATATTGCATTTTTATTTTACACATTAATTAACACTAAAACAAAGGGGAAAAACTACAACCTTTATGTAGATGTGATGAAACATATTACATACCTTAGTATCTGTGTCATACAAGTGTTCGACAAATGATTTGTAACCTTTAATTTCACCAGCAACAATGTAGTGGAGGGAATATTTTCTCTTGACCCTTTATAAAGTCATTTATTTTCCTTTTCAATCATAGGTTCATCATAAATACCATCATTAGTGTCCCCGTGATCCTCATCCGGATGACCGAATAAGTCTCAGATCATTTGATTTGTCCCATCATCTTGAACTATGTTATTATTGTCATCTACTTCCATGGGATCATTAACTTGATCATCATTATCTGCTTCATGTTCCTCATCTTGTACAACATCATTTCTGCTACTACTTAGTGCTTTCTTCATAAAGTTAGGGGGAAAATCTAACTTTATAATTACAAATAATCATGAAAAAATAGTGCATGTATAAAACAGTATAAAAGTTTGAGAATACAATCAATATTAAAACAAATAATATCTATCTATCTATCTATCTATCTATCTATCTATCTATCTATCTATCTATCTATCTATCTATCTATCTATATATATATATATATATATATATATATATATATATA
>ML777221.1:1735433-1753600 GCA_009831015.1 Picea engelmannii | reverse complement strand
TCTCTTAAACCACTTTGATTACTTTGACCTTTTGGGGCTTCTAGATGACATATGAGGGTCCTCCAACTTCGTAAGGCCATAACTCTCAAACCGTGAGGAGTTATGTGATGTTATACATACCACCAGAAATGGTATGACATGTACTATTCATATAGAATAGTATTATCTGAAAATATATCATAACTCATACCATTACCCATCAAACAAACTTGGGTCCATTACCCAAACCTGGGGTCTCCAACTTCTCATGGCCATAACTCTCTAACCATGAGTAATTATGTGACGTTCCACATACCACCGGAAATGACATGACAAGCACTATCAATCTAGGATATTTTTCCTGACAAATTCACTTTCCTTCATCTCATTATTCCATAATTAATAATGGGTTCTCTTACTGCACAAAGCGTCTTCCCGTGAGGGCTTTCACCATAAGGGGACCACTTTGGAGTTCATCCATATTTACTCCTTATCAACCATGACAAAACAATAATGAGTCATATTTACATCAAACACTATTGGTTCCATTACCCAAACCTTGGTGCTATGGGTCTTTCTTCAAGGGTTGACATCAATGACAACCAACCTTAATCAACATCAAGTTCCCTTGCATCCAACAGAAAACGTCACAAAGTATAGCTGAAAATAAAAATAATAAGAAGAAGGATGCTCGAGACAAAAGTGTAGCTGAAAACAACAATAAGAAGAAGGATGCTCCAGATAAAAGTGTAGTTGAAAAAAAAATAAGAAGAAGGATGCTCTAGATAAAAGTGTAGCAAACCTTGACAAAATATCCTTGGGAACAACAAGTAAAAATCATAAACCTCTGAATCCTTCTTCCACACCACGTAAGAGGTCTAACGTGCCACCTTTTATATTAACATTCAAAATATTTAACAGAAATGTACATAATTGTATGGTGGACTCTGGGGATTTATCAAATGTGATGCCTCTATCAGTTTGTCAAAAAACCAATGCTAAATTCAAACTGTCTGATATAAAAATCATTTAGCTTGATAGAACTAATGTTACGATGGTTGGGGAGCTTAAAGATGTTTTGATAAGGTTTTCATCCAATCTGAAAGTACAACAGGTCATCGACATAATGATAGTGGATATTCCAGAGGTGTATGGCATGTTTTTAAGCAGGGATTGGTCTCAACAACTTAATGGTTATTTTGCTACAGATTGGTCTCACCTATGGTTTCCACTCGATGGTCGGCCTAATAAACTTAGGGTCAACATGGAACATTATTTAAAATATACAGTTACAAATTTGAATGATCCAAACAAACCTTTCATTCTAAGTGAGAATGCATTAGAAAATCAAGGTATAAAAACTTATTTTGGGAATTTTGTAGTTGAAACATCTTCTATTTCAGACCTAAATCAACAATCTGAAATGGGAATGATGAAATTTGGTCTTTGTACTTTGATGGGTCTAAATAACGTGAAGGATCAAGTGTCAGTTATCTTTTGATAGACCCTAAAGGTAACAATATTTTCATTGGTTGAAGATTAGAATTCGATTGCACAAATAAGATAGCAGAATATGAAGCTCTCCTGCAGGGACTCAAGAAAGTTATTGACCTTGAAGTCCAATGTTTAGTTGTATTCAACGATTATGAAATTGTGGTCAAGCAGGTAAAAAATGTCATTCACTGTGTATCTTCTCATCTTAAAAACTACCAGATCAAGGTATGGAACTTGATTAGTAAATTTCTTTCTTTTAACATTAGTTCTATTCCTAGATCTAGCAAGTATGAAGCAGATTTATTGGCAAATGTAGTATTAATATTATTGTCTATTGAAGGTTTCTCTTGTAATTCATTTATTTTTTAATTGATATCCAGGCCGTCAATTCCGGGCAACATCACAAGTTGGTGTGTGTTTGACGACGATCAACAATTCATAAACTTCTTATATATGGAAGACACTTTCCAAGGTGTTGTAATTAATGAAAACACTCATGAAGAAAATCTCCACAATTTTACGGTAATATCTGGTCCACGATCAGCTAAGAGTTTGTCTTACATGGTAATTATTTTATGATTTACATGACAAATTTAAGGGAGTGGTTAATTGTAAAATGAATAATTCATCGTTGCAATATGAAACTGTAAATTTAGGAACACGTGATTAGCCCCAGAACATTAATCTAGGCACAGGGTGCACACAACAAGAAAATTCATCATTTATTATAATATTTAAAGAATTTAAAGATGTGCTCGTTTAGACTTATGAGGATTTAAAAATGTTTGATAGAAACATAATACAACATGTAATTCCCATGAAACCTCAAGCCCAACAGTTCTAGCAGAAACAAGGGAATATGCACCCAAAATTAGAACCGAGAGTCAAAAAAGAATTGAACAAGTCGTTAATAGCTAAGATATTTTTTCCTATCCTACATACCCAATGGGTTACCAATCTAGTCCTGGTAAGGAAGAAGAATGGGGAAATATGACTTTGTGTTGATTTCCACAACTTAAACCAAGCCTCTCACAAAGATAATTATCATGTTCCACCTATGGAACAGATCCTACAACAGGTGTCTAGTGTTGAGAGACTATCCTTATTGGATGGTTTTTCAGGATAAAACCAGGTCCTGATGTCTCCATCAGATCATCTTAAAACTACATTCTATACCCCTTGGGGCACTTATGCTTATCATAAAATTCCTTTTGGATTAATTAACGTTGGTGCCACTTTCCAAAGGGCCATGGATATTGCTTTTCCTGGGCTTATAAATCAGTCAATGGTTGTGTATTTGGATGATGTAATCATCTTTTCAAAAAAACAAAACAAAAAACATTTATCTCACCTAAGTATGGCATTTCCTTAAATCCAAAGAAATCATTTTTTGTTGTTGATCAGGGAAAGTTACTTGGTTTTATAGTGTCTATAAAAAAGGAATGATGATAGACCCTGAATGAATGCAATCCATAGCTAATCTTCCTCCTCCATCATCCAAAAACGTTATGCAGTCTTTTCTTGGAAAAATAAACTTTGTTAGGCATTTTGTTCCTAGTTTTTCTGATATGGTTAGACCCCTACAAAATATCATAAAAAAGGACAATGTTTTTAAATTGGGGTCACAGGAAAACTAGACCTTTAATGCCATCAGAAAATCTATAACATATCCTTCATCCTTAATAAGTCCTATTTTTTCCAAAGACTTTACCCTCTACACTTTCACATCAGATAGATCATATGATGCAGTACTTACCCAAAAAAATGATCATAACAATGAAATCCCCATTTCATTCATGAGTTCTAGATTTAAAGGAGAAGAATTAAACTATCCAGTAGCGGATCAACAATATTTTTCTATGTTTAAAGAAATAAAGCACTTTAGACCCTATCTATTGAAATATAGAATTAAAGTCATCGTCTTGTATCCTGTAGTAAGAAATATATTGGTTCAGAAAGAGCTTGGGGAGAAGAGGGCTCACTGGATGACCTCCATTCCAGAATATGATCTCAAGATTAAACCAACCCAGATTGTTAGAGGTCAAGGTATTTGCAAATTAGTGGTTGATTCAGTAAATCCACCTAATGATGACTTTGTTTTATTAAATGAAACACTGCCCCATGAAAACCAAATATTTTGTGCACAAACCACGTCGGATTCTTGGTATTCTGACATTAAATTTTATTTGGCATTGAGACTTAGATCTGCTCCCTTTCAAATGATTAATGATGTCCTTTTTAGAAAAAAAATTGATGGAGTATTATTGCATTGCTTAGAAAAGGATGAATCTGAAAATTTTCTAAATGAATTACATTCTGGCAATGCAAGAGGTCATTTCAGTGGTGAAACAACTTCTCATAAAGTCCTCAGGGATGGATATTATTGGCCTACGTTTTTTAGATATTCTCATGATATGGCTCGCAAGTGTGATACATGACAACATGTTGTTGGAAAAGTCAAGAAACATGCTTTCCCTTTGTAGCCAGTGACAGTTGATCAACCATTTCAGCAATGGAGCCTTGCGTCATAGAGCCAATAAATCTTGTCTCCTCCCTCCAGCATAAATACATCCTTATAGTAACAGGTTACTTCACGAGGTGGTCTAAATTCATACCTCTAAGAGTAGTCAACACTAATCAGGTGATTTCATTCCTTGAAACTCATATTATTTCACGCTTTGGAATGCCAGGATCTTTGGTGTTTCACAATGAATATTTTTTTTCTTTGATGGATTTGAATTATTTTTCTATGAAAAAAGGAATTAAATTGAAACATTCTTCTAGCTATTACCCTCAAGGTAATGGAATGGATGAATCAACCAATAAGAGCTTAATTAAAACCCTTAAAAGAATAGTATCATAAAATCATACAAATTGGCATACCACTTTGTAATACGCACTGTGGGATGATAGGGTTACACCCAAAACAACCATTAAAAATTCCTCGTTCTTTCTTGTATATGGAAAATAAGCTATCCTACCTCCCAATGTATTTCTACCATGATTGCAGGTAGCTAAAAAGGTCCAGGAAGAAGAGTGTCCAACATTAGAAAGTCGAACAATTACTTTGCCTAAATTACAAGAAACTAGGACACAAGATAAATGAAAAATGCATCAACACCAGCAAATGGTTAAACGATGGTTCAACGAAAGTTGTTCCACTGATCGAAATTTCTATGTAGGAAATCTAGTTCTTAGGTGGGATAAAGCACATGAGGAAAAAGGGAAACATTCAAAATTCCAAAATTTATGGTTAGGACCTTTTATAATCACTGAAAAACTTGGTCCTAGCTCTTTTTGTCTACAAACCTTAGAAGGACAACCAAACACTTTTCTGGTGAATGGCCAAGTCCTCAAAAAATACTTTGCTTGACCAAACTGAGATCGAACATTTTGTAAATATATGGTGTGTTGTGTGTTTTTGTTTTATTTTATTGCTTTGATTGAAATTTTTATTTTGGTTGTCTTTATGAACCATCATGTTGTTAATCCAAGAGTAATTGTTGAAAGGAAGCATTCTTTTCAAGACTTGTGTTTTTTTTTTACGTAAGCTGAATTAGTTCAAAGAGGTCCTGATATTAAGATACAACTCAGATAGTTGATTTACAAAATGATTGTTACTCAAATCATCTTTGTTAGAGCATTAAACCCGAAGACACGTTTAACCTTTGATGATTAAGATGACCTTTAGACTTTTTACGCCGTCCATATTCTTAAGGAATTACTTTTAAGTGCTTCCCCATCCTCTAGATGATTTCCTAACTGAAATATAACATCTTTAAACCATGATGAAACCTTCTAGTTTAGAAAGAAAATAAAAATTATGATGAACGATACAACTGTCTTGCAATTAACCTCCACTCAATTGTCATTAGAAAATATAAAATTGTATTATTAAAAAGGTGGCATAAGAGGGTTAAAAGCACTTATGTGTGGGAAATGTGTGTAAACCTGCCAAGGTACTGAACGGGCTCCCTAGAACTGGGTAAATGCACACATGATAATAAGCCAATGTCATCGAGGTACTGAACAAGCATGTTGGCAGCGAAGCAATGTTAAGTTGAGAGGTAGCAGATGCATGTTATAAATCAACTTTCCATGGAAGCCTACATCATGTGAACACAACTATTGGATGGGATTGAATCATTTGAGTGGGTTAAATGGCATCCTTGTTGAGGATATGGATGCTTGCTAGCAACAGTGGCTCTACCAATGGTATTGAAGTCCTTTTCAAAAATATCATGACTCTTTGATTAAAACGTTCTTTCTGGTTACAATCTCCTACAAATCAATTTATTTTTTTGTTTATGGATTATGGTAATATTTTATGACCACTGAGCTTATCCTAATATTGTATGAGTCTGAAAATGAACTTATTCAAGGTAGCTTGAATTATTCTCCAAGTCTTATTCTTCTTCTTCCTGAAATGAAGACTTACCATATCAAATATAAATGCTTCGCCCAGTGAGTCACCATTTGTTGGCTGCCCAACTAGCACCTTGTTTTTCATTGTCGTTTGAAATACATTATCGTCTTTAACTCACTTATGAGTATGTGTATTCGTGAGATTGGCAGATTTTTTGTAAAAGTGTGTTGTTTTAATGTTGGTCAGTTTTGCTTAAATTCTTCCTTATCCTTTTAATGAGAGTGTGTTTTTGTGTGACTTAATGATTGTTTTCCCTCTTTAATTTCATGACTGCAAAGCATAAAATTAAAGTCTCTTTTCAAGAAAATCGTTGGTCAAACTCTGTCGACAGTATCCCCTTACATGGATCAAAAACTATCATTTTGTCCTCCCTAATATGATGTACAGAAAAAAGGTTTTTTGGAGTTTTTTTGTTTGAAGGTTCAAGAACCTAAGTATAATTCATTTCCTAAAAGCTAAACTTCAATTCGAAAGTAATTGTATGAGATCTATTTAAACAAACTTCTTAAACTTATAATGAGGGTCGATCCTAGACTAAAATTTGTTGAAAACTAAGACAAACTAATGGAACATGGTTTTTATAAAACCTATCCCTCTCTAAAATTCCAACATATATATTGACCTTTCCAATCTCATATCACACCATGGTCTTCAATGATATTCCTATACCTCAGCCCGACCTTTTGGTTGTCTTAAAAATCATTACCTTTTACCATGATAATGTCCTTGAATTTCGGTTAGTGGTTTGTGGCAGGCCGTGAGGATTACATGAGTCTCTATGTTTCAAACCCTTTTGTCCTTTATTCTATGGGGGGTAATCAAGATTTCAATTGATGGATGGTTTGAGGACATCCTCAGCTCCTCCATTTTTTGTTTGTTATCATGTATGTCAGTATGACCTCCTTCGTTACTTATGGGTTTAGCTTGTTGCATCTACAGTGTTCTCACCTTCACAAAATCTACCTGTCTGTTTTTTGGTCTTCCTTCGTTGCTAACCCTTCCCAAAAAAATATGGCTCTTGTAGTGAGAATAGAGCCAAATAGGTTGAAAATGTTGCTAAATCATGATGATGCAACTGATAGGATCTCCCTGGTCAGTTGGTTAGGTTTTGTAGAGTCATTTAAGGGATTTAACATCGAAGTGGCTAGAGCATTTGCCAAGAATTCCAATGGTACTGAGGTTAAGGTTGGTGATGTCCAGTTGGAGGTTAATGAGGAATTTATTGCTCGGGCCATGATTCTTCCTCGGTTAGGGGATAAATGGTTCAAAAACATGAAAGTTAACAATATCCTGTGGCATTCTATGTTGGCATCAAAGCGTTCACGATACCACATTAAGGGTATTCCATAGAACTCTTTCATAGAAAATGACACAATCTCATGTTAATAATTAAACAATTTGTTACTTGTGAGGGACGCTACAGCCTTGTTTTCTATTTCCACATACGATTACTCATGAATTTTCAGGGGTTTCATTTAAACCTGCCCTTCTATTTACATAGGAGTCTGCAAAAAATGTCTAAATTTTACCAGCAACTGAGTCAAAACCCTAAAAATAGTCTATTTCATCATGGTCTCATTTGTACCTTAGTTGAATTTCATATTACTAGCATAGGGGACAACTGGGAAATATTTCTGGTAAGAAATCAATTCTTACCCCAACATAATGACCCTATCTATAAATTTAACTCAGGTCGTTGATGAGTCCTTTCCTCCTCATACTTTTCCTCAGGAAGTTCATATTGAGATCCAACTTCATGATGATCCCATTATGTCGCTCGATTACCAAATGGATGTAATACCTGTAGCATGAATGACATGGAAAAGAAAAGGGTTTGTTCCATAAAGGTCTTTAGAAACAAACCTCAACTGATTGAGGAACAAACCAATGGGTTATGTTGATCAACAAACACATCCCATGTATCCAAAGATCGATGAGAAACCCAAGAAGCAGGGTAAATGAACAAGATGATTATAGGATGTCTATGAAATTGATTTTAAAAATAAAAGGGTTGGTCGCATTCTGTCTAGAATGATTAGAAATAAACATAGACAAAGGGACAACCCAATACAGATGATAACAATAGAAGATTGAGATTCTTCAGAAAACACAAGTGAAGACTGTGAAGAAGACAACCACATTCAATATGAATTTGTTTCAAATCTACCTCCTTTCCTTCAAAATTATGAAGGGTTCTCAGGCATTCAAGCTTATTTGAAAGAAAAACTTGTGCAAGAAAACCCCCCAGATGCAGACCAACAACAATTAATCCCGAATTTGGAACCTGAGTGTTGTTGTGACTTCCTAGCATGGGATCAAAGGTATTATGTGGATGTCCGATATTTTCAAATGCGCCTAAACCAGGTAATGAGACAAAATAGGGAACTTGAGAGGGATAATAGGAAATTAAAGATTGAAACATAGTAAAGCATGTCTCGAGCAAGTAAAACTCCCATAAACTCTGGAGATATTATAATTAAAAAATCAACAAATGTCAATATTACTATTAGATAAGAAATGCACGGATCTTCATTCTTGAATGCTTAATTTGGGTAACAAAATGTATGGTTTTATTTCTATTGAATTTGTTTTATTCAGAATTAGTTGTTTTTATTGTTTTTAGACTAGTTACAAAATCATAGATTATGTAGCGAGTCTTAATTTAGTTGATATAATTTCTAATTATTTTTTTTTTATTTTTTTTATTTCAGGTCTCAAAATAAACTGAAGGATGCCATATGCGCTAAGAACATGGAGTGTTTTTTTTTATTATTAGTAACATAATCTATCTCAAAATAGCTGGTGATATATTTTTGGTTGATATAACAAACTTTGTATAAGTTGTTACAAACATTTCTATTATAAACTTAGATTAGGATTTGATTTTCCAACTTCTCTATTTTTAAAATATTTACCTCTATCCTATGGATATGAGAGTTGATCATTGTTATGTTTAAATACTCATTTTGTTTTGAAACCGGACATGGTGAAAAATTCTGGGAAAATCGACAAGTGATTATTTTTTGAAGAATATGGAATTATACGTTACTTAATGATTTTGTCATGTCAATCTAATGGTTTTGTTTTCATTATAATATCTTTCATTGTAGTTCAAATTCTTCGAGTAATTAATCGTGGATTCATTAAAACTCAGATTTAGTCTATTTTGTCAATACATTGTTAATTGTTATCATCTATATATTAATTATGTCAACTTTTAATAGTTCATTGTCCCAAATTGTTTAGGTCCTTGTGATTGTATCATTTTGATGCAAATATTGAATTATATTGAGTTTATTCATATACTTTGAATTTGCAAAGACTTAATTGTTCAATTGAAATTCCTTTTTTATTGTCAATGGTCTATCATATATTCACAAAGGATCATATTTAAAATTGTTCTTTCAGCATCATAAATAAGATTTAAATTGTCAGTTGAAGTGACTTTCTTCGGGAACTTTCATAATCTTAGAATTTCACAACCTTCTTCCATATACTTCTCTTAACAGACAGGTTGCTAGAGCAGTTTTATACAGGAAGGCATAACCAAAAGTTCTCTTTTAATATTGGCCAATTATAAGTTAGTGATTTTTTTCTTTTTGTTGTTTGATTTATATCTTTTTGTGAATGTAGATTAACATTTAAGCTTAAATACTTTGTTTATTTAAGCTAAAACATTATCATTTACATTCATTTATTTTCTCTTTTAGTTTTGAGGTTAAAATTAGATTGGTAGTATGTTCTAGATCTATTTACATTTTTCCTGAGATTTGGTTCTCTTTTACAACCTTAGTTTCTAAGGTTTCTCGTAAATCTTGCACCTGTTTATTTGTATATAAATAATGTGAGTAGTGAATGTATACAATAGATCTTCATTAATGAATAGTTAATTATTTTATTTTTGCAGTTTAGATTAGATCCCTTTATCGGCTAACAGAGTTGTTAAACTCGTCAGCATGAGTTTCTTTAAATGGCTTAGGTTAACTTCGACAACCTTGGACTGTACTCTCCCTTCCAGTTGATGAGAGTTCACATAGGCCCATCAACAACGCTCTTAGATGATGTTCATTTTATGGTTTGTTTGTTACACTAATGGTCTTTTTGGTTCTCATGGTGTCTCAGGTGAGACCTTCTTCGGTCCTCAAATGAAGATTGAATATGTCGATGCCTTAGGATTTTGTTGGTAAATCTTAATGAACCTTGGTTGATTCAACCCCCAAATGAGTAGAATACAACCAATAGCATGGGTTGAGTACAAGAAATCAAGGGGAAAGTGTGATATTCAAGAAATCATCTCGGGGAAGAGTGAGAATCAAGCAATCATGGAGGAAGAGGAAAAGGAAATTCAAGTAGAAGAGAGGACAATTTATACAATGCTATTTTTTTCATAGCAAGGGAGATCTAGGTGCACACCATCCCTACCGTGTATTAGAAAAACCATGAGAGGGATGATTTTTATGTTGTAATATAGGTTGTGTGTTCATATGTAAGTTTCCTATTGAGGACACTATTCAAGAGCCTTGAGAAGGCTACTATGAGAACTCCTGGAATCACTAAGAATTCCTAGAGTCCCTAGCTCAGATATTTCCTGGAGGGAAGTGGGATATCCCAAGGGAATTCATGGAATAGAATGGGATCCCATTCCTTAGATTGTACAAGTTGAGGGGAAAGAGAGCTGGTGGATTGGAATTGTTGTTGGAGTTAGAAATATGGGCATTGAGTTGTGTGAGAATAGTGTCCAACCATGATAGCCAAACCTCTTTGTGGATTCATATCCCCAACATGAGCGTGGCCTACTGTTGAGAAAAATGTAATAACAAAGCCTACAAATGAGAGGAACATTCTTCAAACACATCCTATTGGTGGAATTTCATTATAAAAACAAGTGATCTGATCACTATGTTTAATTACGAATAAATGTTTTGTTTTACTATTGCATATTACTCTAGAATTTAATGTTTGAATGTTGCTATGTATGATTTAATAGTTTACATTCATGAATTTAAAACTATTGTTAAAACAAATTTAATAGTGTGTACATAGAAAGGAAGCCTACAAATGTGTCAATGAGTGTCAATGGCCAATTCTGCTCCAAATCTCCTGAAAATGCACATTAGAGGTTTTTGAAGAACAGGTGGCACTCTTTGACATAGGCATTGTTATTGATGAAATTTTTATAGTGAGTGTGAAAGGTAGACATGAAGATACCTAGTTGGGATTTTGGACAACTTCCAAAGGGTTTGGAGTGGAGGTTCCAAAACAAGGAAAAATCCACTATTTCGGGCCTCTTTAGAGATTGTTTAGATATTTAAAGGAGGAAAAGGGGCCCCAGAACATAAATCCAAAAAATTTTATTTACTGGACATTTGATCTCCTTATATAGTTAGGAAACTTTGTCTAACTAAATTTTTCCTCATTTTTCTCCATTTGGGAGATAGCCATTTTCGCTAAAAGTTCCAAATCTGGAGAAAATGCAAAAAGGGAAAATTTGAGAAATCCATGTAGACGTAGAATTTGAATGAAGCATCATATACCTAATCAGAAAGTTGTTGTGAAGTCTTTTAGTGCCACTATTTTCATAGCTAGGGTTACAGATTTGTCAAAAAAATTGCAAAGTAGTACTTTGGTCTTTGAAACACCAACGCATTCCTAATTGAGTCATTAAGGGTAAGGTCAGTCATATGAAAATTTTGCAAAGGTCTTTGGGTCATTAGTTTGAAGTAATTGCAAAAAAAAAAAAATTAAGTGATATGTCATAAGTCAAGTTGTAAAGTCTAGGAGGGAAAGTCATTTTCAAAGAGTGTCGATGAGCATCATGACACATGATGAAGTCAACAACAGGGTCATGATACAATTTCATGGTAATTGTACCTTGACTGCAGAAAAATGTGCGCACTGTGTAAACACGCTACGCAAGTTGCTTAGAGTTGCGTTGTTATCCAAAAATGGATTTTTCCCCTTTCAACAGGGATGATTTTAAGGATGGAAATTTATTTTAAAATGTAGAAACCTTGGCGAATCTTATTAATCCTTGATATGTCAACTATAAATGTTTGGAGATATTTTTGTAAAAATATTCAAATTTCTAAGTATTTTATATAGTTTTTATAAAATTTTGGTGATTTTTAAGGTAAAATAATGTTATCCTATAGAATTTGGGCGAATCATTTCTAAAATAGCGAATCTCGTTTTTGGAAAAACCATGGAAAATTAGCCCATGAGTGAAATTTAGCCCCTAAAATTATCCCTGCCTTTCAAGTCACTTTCTACCATTTTATGCATGTATTATTACCACCTTGTATCCATCTACATGTGTTCTCGACCTTCATTCAACCCCTTCCTTGCGAGCAAGCTTCAAGACACCCATATGCTACACAAACCAATTCACCCACTACACAAACTATGTGCATAAGAATTTCACTACGCATACTCTCTACGGTAGTTATTCACTACGCATCCCCTGTTCCTATAGAGTTTTTTGTGTAAAGACCAGAGAGCCAAATTTGGTGCTTAATACCTGCATGTATGCATTGTTAAAACCTTTCCCTTTGCATAATCGAGTTCCCTAGGGTAAATTTGGACAAACCCTAGCCCTGTTTGTTTGTTGTGTAAGGTGCCATGTCTGAGTTTTATCCCTTGGACCCCTCTACCCTTGATAGTCTCAGGTTTATCTTGCAACCACAAGAAGGACAACTCGGGAGAGAAAGAAATACAATAAGGGAGGCAACGTACTAAGGTATGAGCCACAAATTCTAAGTTTGGTGAATTATGACCCTGCATTCAGGGTTTCATTTGAGCAGGTCGGTTGCATGAGGTTTTGTGAGAAAATCCAAGGATATAACATGCAAATAATGAAGGATTTTTCTCTAAATGTTAATGGTGTCCATACAATGATTGTTGATGTCACTTTCCCAGTGTCAGAGGAGACAATAGTTGCTGCAACAAAAATTCCAATTCAAGGAGATAAGTGGTTTAAAGGTATGCCTCTTGATCTTGTTTTTTATATTGATTTCCTCAAACCCAAATACAGGAAGCAGAAATTTGGTGCCACCATTCCTAGGGAGTATGTGTTGGAGCATTATGATAAATTATTAAGGGTAATACAAATATATTTCACTTGCGAAGGAATATTTGACCAGTTTTACCAGTATCATATAAGAATTCTAATGCAATTCATATCAAAGAGCCTCTTGAACTTACCTTTCTACCTATATAGGAGTTTAGGTAAAATGGCGGATAAAGTACAGGCCAGGGATGATCAACTCAAGAGTAGTTTGTTTCACTTTTCCTTGTTAAAGTTTCTAGTAATTGAAGAGCTTAGAAAACTGAACATGGATTGGGAATATTTTTTATCCTCAACTAATATCCCTCTAGACCCCAAAGGAGACACCCCTCTATCTGCAGAAAAGATGGCTTCTAAGGGTTTAGGTGGAAAAGAGAAAGTTTATGCATAACAGGGAAAAGGAAAGGAAAAAGATATTGAGGGTCCTTCACCAAGCCAACCAAATAAAAAGAAGGGTAGGAGGTTACATTTTTTGATGAGGTAGAAGAAGCACAAAAACTCAGCAGACCAATCACAAGGTCAGTTGCCAAAAGACTTATTGTACCTTCATTACATATAGAGTTTGTGGAACCCTCAACTCAGGATATGGATGAAGATCAAATGTAGTCAGGAGAAAGGGAAACAAAAATTAGAGAGATACAAACTCAACTTAAATAAGCTCAATATGTCATAGCCTAGTTTTACCAGGAGTGCAGAGAATTGAAAAGGAAATTAGTTGAGAAGGTTCTCAATGTTCAAACATCACCAGTTAATATAGTTTCAAAGAAATAAATTTCAAAGGGAAGGGAAGTCATGCAAAGTCCTAAGACAACAGTCTTGACCAAAACTAAAATCCTCTGACAAGATCCTCAGCTAGAAAAATGAGTTCAGATGTACAAGGCCATCCTGTAGCAATTGAGAAACCTCATAGTTCACCCAGAGAGGGATAAAAAAATGTAAAATAGATCAATAAGAAATTAAGGGAAGCTCAAGACCTAATCATTCAAATCAGGGAAAATAAAAGAATGCCAGAACTAAGTTTTGAGAGGCATTTTAAGGAGTGCGGACCAGCCATCAATGATGCTTTTGCAACCCTCACAAATGCCCAGTCAGAATTGAGAAGAAATGCACTATTGTTTAGGCAAGTAGGAAACTTGAAGAGGAAAAAAATTTCATTGAGAAAGGAAAACAGGTCTCTGAAGCTAAATAAAAATATTGATGATGAATCCAGGGGAAAGTTGGACCTACTTGTAGAGGTAGCAGAGATATGAATGACACATATTTACAATTTTGGTTTTTTATAGAAGAGTCACTATAGGATTTTGAGAATGTTTTGCTGGAATTTTCTCACTACACAAGGATGTAAGTTTGATGAGGATAAAGAGGAGTAAGGATGTTGTCAAGTTAAATTTTTTTGTAAAAAATACCTTTACACTCTATGTGTCTTTGACTCAGAGAAAGTTGGCAAGCTGAAAAAATCATTTCCACCATATTTGCAGACTTTTAAGATGATTATCATGTATAGAGATTGTGAAGCTATCTCGCGCTACGCAAGTACTGTAAGTACGCAGATTGTGGAAATTCAAAGGGAGATGATTGGTAAAAAAAAATGAAGTAAGTTTCAGTCTCTAGGAAGTTTGTAGCCACCAACAACATACATGTTTCCAAGAAAATCCTCATGCTACGCAAATGTTGTAGGCTGCATTTGTGCATCACTTGGCTTCAGCACCCAAAGAACTCTTTTATTTTTTCCCTAATATATCTAATGACTCACCACAACATCAAGTTTGAAATATACTAAAAATCTATTTTGTCAATGATTTTTTGTTTTGCATTAAAATGGTCAAGTCGAATGTGCTATTTTTAGTAAGTAGATTAGGAGTTGTTCTCCTTTGATGTAACCATATCCATGATTATAGATAGCAGTAGAGTTCGACTCCAATAGTCTAGGGAGGTAATTGATCTATATGTTTGATCATTTTGAATATAAAAAGGGTTGGAAAAATCACAAATGACAAATTGTATTGATCATTGTAACAATGTATTAATTTGAATGAATACAAGTGGAGATGTCCAAAGTTTTTTCATACCAAAGATTCATGTGGTGATGACCTGAAGTATGTGCTTCATTTCATGTATGTTTTTCTAGTTTGTTTTCTCTTCATCCACAACCTTTCATATGTTTAAAATTGGATGTTAAAGGGTCTGAAATTCATCTAAATGGTTCTTTAGATCCAAGCAATTTTGAATTATGTTTTTCTTTCTTAACTCATCAGAATTCATCTCTTATGGTGTTGTGATTGATGTTATATGTTTCTTATTTATTCCATATTATCACAACAAATTAAAATACTGAAATTTCATCACCTACCTTTCCTTTGCTTCCTTGAGAGCTCTACCTACCATTCATTGAGTTCATTTGCTTTCAAATATTGACTTCATTTCCCAAATAGATCCCTTTCTTCTTTCCAACAAACCCTTACAATACCTTCACCTATTCAAAAAACCTAGCCATTGATCCTAAAACAAAATCCATATTTAGAGACCAAGTGACTAGAGAGATCCCTCTCATAACTGAACGGTTAGTTTCAGTTCTAAAGTGATTCTGCGGTTACCTTTGTGAGTTGCCTCCTCAGCCTAAGAAATTTACTTAGTGATAACAAACTCACCATTGAGAATTCTATATACACCCAATATAATGTATTTCCAATTCTCGTTATATTTTCTTCTACATGTGACAAAGGTTAGCCTCTCAACTAAATTGTATCAATGTGGCAAGTGCAAAAATGGGGCAAAATGACAAATTCAAAAAGCCAAATTTCATCAGATCATAACTCATATCAAGGCATGAGTATATTTTTTGGAAATTTAATCCAAAGGAGGAAATGATAAACTGTCTCATTTTCGAAAATTTGTTTTAGTTGTGTTAGGAAAGTTGCAGTAACATGACATTGGGACTCTATGAACATTACAACTATCAAAGTGGAGTATCTCCAAAAAAAATTTATTATTGGAAAAATATTTCCATAAAATAGAGGACCACACCATAAGTGAATGCTAAGAAAGGAAGGTTGCATATATTTTTGGATGGTGCATATGTAATGATGTGAACGAATATTTGGGAGTGTAACAGTCTAGCAATGAAAAGGGAATGAGTTTTAATAACAAGTTATTGCTGATAAGAAAGGGAACACTCAAGAAGAGAGTGTTATGTTAAGGGATTATTAACAAGAGGATCAGATTTCATAAATGAAGATTGTGTGGGTCTATTTCAAAATACAATCCCATAGTCCAATGGACATAGAAGCAGGGTGGAGCATGTATAAGAGTTAGTTGAGACAATGCATAGCTATGAAAAAGGAAATAAAAGTTTGATAAGGGCTCAGGAAGAGCATAACCAAATTAATACTCAACTATTATTGAGTCTGAATGAGTTTCAAAGATGAATCAACAATGATTCTCGCATAAAACATGAAGCTAGTAGGTGAAGAATGACATCAACAGGCACGGGAAGGTAAGGTAAGGAAAACCTCCTTAGCCTTGAAGGTAGAAATGTAATGATGGATGAAAAACATGTTGCAAAAGGAACAAAGACCTATTGAAATAATTGTGAATCATAGGGATAGGAAAATAATCTCTAGGGACCAGTATATGAATACTTATAAGAGTTTCTAGCTATAAATTGTCAACTATGACTAAAGTATTTAGAGAAAGAAAACCACTTGTGTTATCAGAGTTCATAATGGAAGTAGGGTACAAGTGTAAATAATTTAGGGGATGAAATAATTAATGTTCATACACCCTAAATGGTGCCAAGGGTGTAAAATCAAATGTGCAGTGATTTCAGAATGGGAATGTTAAGAAGGCATACAATAAGGAAAACATCTCTATGATTGACAGTGTTTGAAAAGAAGATGGAATGACATAAAGTGCAAATTACAACATGTTGTAAGGTTTAGGAAAGATCAAGTTTGGACAAGATTTCCTAAATAAAAGTAGGTGTTAATACGACATGGTGGTTGTAATTGCAATATGGCCAAATTGGACTTGGTTGTAAGGTGTTCAGATAAGGGAGCAACAATGTACCTATGAGAAAAGTGAGAGAAAATAGGTCCATAAGGATCTAGAGGTATTCGAGGGTAGCCACATATAGCACAAAATATGGAATAAATATTCCATGGAAATCATACTAGGAGTGATGTGGAATGCACATAGTGAAGCTAGAATGCATATGCACAAGTAGGCATGTTGAGTGAATGCTTGATGCATATAGAAATGCATTAGTGCATATGAAAATTATTGGAAATACATATAACATGTTTATAGACTAATAATAGTATGTTGTTACATATGAAATAATGATTTTATGATAATTGAATGTGACTAATGATGGATTATGTACCCAGGAAAAAGGTTTATAACATGATTGAGGGTATTGATGATGTTGCTACATATGAAAACCATCCATATGAAGATAAAATGGGTATGATAAAATGATAAACAAGAGGTTGGTAAAGGGAGTTTGTGATACTCTATGAAATACAAATAGATCAGGTAACATCAAGTAAATTGACGGCATCCATGAATGTATGAATTTAGTTGTTTATGATGCATAAATGTTGAAGGGAATTGAGGTAAGAGTTTGCTCGATTAAAATTCAATATTTGAATTTATATGTATTGTGAGCATGAAACTCCACTAGATGTGGTAAAGGTAAAGGGCCTTGACAATACAAAGGTTAATTAATGATTGAATGAAATCATATAGAATTTCATGGCATGTCATGATTGGTTATGAGTTCATAATCAAGGAAAGTCGAGAGATATACTCTTGTTATAGCAATGAATGCTAGTAGAGCTAGCCATGTGTGAGGCCATTATGTGGTTGAATATGGAAGATATGTAGTGATACACAAGTACTCAATGGTATTACTATATATAATTGATGTTTTTAATGCAACCTCTTTTCCAACACTAAAGAGCACTAAAGGAATTATATTATTGGTGTTCTGTTTGGGTTGAAGAGGAAGGTATCCAAATGGTTGAAAAAATAATAGGGAAGATTATGTATGATGTGTCGAGGTGTTGTCTAGACCTTCCAACTCACCATGGTGGAATATATTACATAGATATGTGGTATTCCAAAGTCAATGTAGGGATGCATTGCATAGATGTGACCATGAGCATTGGCACATTGGTTTATTGACATAAATATTTGATTGCTTGG
>ML777221.1:1725258-1735423 GCA_009831015.1 Picea engelmannii | reverse complement strand
ATGTTGAATGATATTTTCATTCCATTTGATATGAATAATCATTGAACATGATTGAATTATTAATATGTTATTCTAAGATCATTTCAAGGGTTGTTGTAAATGTTGCAATAAAGGGATGATGTACATGGATACTCATGGGTTTTTTGGTTGATTGAAAGTTAAGATAGATTGTAGGTAGAGTGGTATTGGATATGGAAATGAGTGTAATCCCATAAGGAAGGCCAATACCTTCCACTGCAAGAGCCAAACATTATCAGAGGGAATCTCATACTTGGAAAAATTGATTTCCTATATGAAATAGATTTGAAATATATAATGGAAATTATTATGATGATATCTCATGATGATTGTATGTGTTTAATACATATGATACAATGGCTATTGAAACTATAAATCTATGGAAGAAGGCCATTGTTATGACACCATAACACTATGATTGTCACAAGTTATTGGCTATAGACTAGTAGTGGAGGTTTGGTAGTAAGTTGGCACTCTCCTTGCACATGAAAACCTTAACAAAGGATGGATTGCTTGAGGCATTGTATAGAAATGAAGGGGATTCCTAAGCCTAGAGGGTGAGTATAGAAAGAAAGAGGCAACTTAAGAATTCATATGGCATTGTGGATGGAATCATGAGGGTGTCTAAAAGGACAATGAGTTGAATTCTTACCCATGGTAACTTTGTGAAAAAAAGGAATACCCATATATATAAGTATTAGGTAATGATTGTAAACTTATTTTTGAATACATGATTACATTTTGGAGTTGAAAAATCACATGGATAAGATAATTGTTATATGATAATGGATATATCATGTATGTTTTCATGATGGTTGTATAGGAGTGGAAGACGAATGAAGACATGAATTGAATACCTCAAAAGAAGAGAAATAGAAGGAAGTGGAGCTCAAGAACAATGACATAGGATAAGTAAAGTCCAGTGGAATTTTTACAGCTCAAAATAAGAAAAGTGGGAGCTAGAAGATACAATGCAAGATATTCACCAAAAGTTATTTTTAAAATTTTGAGATTTTGTTATTGCAACTGGAATTCCTAGAGCCACAACTTTGAGACTTCTTAGTCATTCCTTGCTAGATCCATAGAAGGGAAGTGGAACAATCTAAGGGACTATAGAGCATATAAGCGGGTACACTTCCTTGGGTTGTGCATACTGAATGGAATGAGATATTTCTAGTTGGAATTGTTGTAGGAATTGATAAACTATGAACCTATTGCAATTGGAGTTCTTGGAGCCACAAATTTGAATATTCATATCTAATCTATGCTAGATTTGTGGAATGGAAGAGGGACAACCTGGGGGACTATTATTTATGCATGTAGCATCGGACATGTATTTTCTCATAGGCTTGGTGTCTAGCATGTGGAAGTCATCCAAATATTTCTATCTTGGTAACTTTACTTGTTAGACAAACCGACCACACTGAGAGGGGGGGTGAATCAGTGTAGGGATTTTTTTACACTTATTTCTGAATTTTAGTTAGCAACCACTTCAAACATATTATTCATTCATACTTAGCTAATTGCATGTATAAACAACATTCATCAATAATAGATAACTATAAACCATCACCATAATAAACACAAAGAACACTAGATATATGTGTAAGCTTATTATATTATGGGTTACATGAGATTACAATCTCTGGGGTTTATCAACACCAACTCAAAAGAGAACCAACTTCAAGAGAGTGCCAACTCTCAATACAAGACTCAGCTTGTAGGTCTTAGAACCAACTAAGATGTGAGGAATCCAACCCTCAAGTACAAGGCCCAGCTTGTAAATAGAAAACAATCTGTCAATTGTACTAACAGATACATGAATTATTTATACTGCAACACATGTATGTACGTCACCTATCTATACTGAATCACACATATGTACATGTTTTTCCCTTTGTCATCCTGCGTACACCTTCAGAAAATTAGGGTTACTAGTTTCTGCAACTCTAAAACTTTGTTGCCTCTATCACATCCACCTATATACATCATCATCCAACCTATCTGACGCAAACCCCCTACCTCTCCTAGGGTCTGCTCGACCTCCGGGTCAAGGATAGATCAATTTAGGAGTCAGATCGACTCTTAGGCTCTTGATGAAGCCCAATTTTAGTTTACATAGGCCCTCCTTAGTTCTCTGTCCAGGTTCTTTGAAACCCGTGGGCTCTTTCCTGCCGCTCTTTCCCCTTTAAAATAATTTCAACTACAGGCACTAGCTCCCTCCTCTAGGCTATTTTCCTCATACAACCTTGGTCTGTGACCTGGGACTTAACCCAAAAGGCGTTAAGCTTCAGGCTTCAGGGCTCATGGAAACCACTCTTCCTTTTAAATTCTCGAAGTGATATATCCTGAACTCATGGGATTCCTCCACATGTACACCCTGAAATCAGCGGTCAGGATGAGTCCTCGTCTCCGGCTTTGGAAAACCTCCAGTCTACTCTCCCTTCTCCCCTTACTCCCCTAGTGTTATTCCCTTGAATAGAACGATATGTAACCATGTTTCTCTTTCCTGATCAAGGATTGCAATGAAATTTGACCTTCGGGCTTCGAGGTTCTTCCACCTTTGCACAAGCCATTCCCTGAAGTTCCTTTCCTTCGAACCTCATGGATCTATTGACACCTGTCGGTTGTGGGAGAAAGGTCATGATCGCTTTGCTCTTTCGGGACTTCGGCTATCTCGAATCCCTTTGACTCCTTTGAACCTCCAAATGGACTAAGTGTCGAAGGACCCAAATGGTTATCCTTCGCACAACTGTCTCAGATCTCACAGTGATGCAGGAGCATCACCAACAACAAGCAAGTGCGGAGGTGGAAGACAGCTGGGACAAGCGCCAGCGCATTTCAGCACGTTGCCAAAGTGTTTTGAGATGTTTTGAAATAAATGTGTGGATGTTAATGTAATAGTTAAGAGGAAGCACACTTAGATATTGTAAACAGATCTTGAGCGATCCGCTCTCATCTGTAGTAGGTGAAGACATTAATACATAATTAATGTGAGTAGGTAGATTTAAATGCAGATTAGATAGTTTAGAGCGTAGGAGGGAAAACCGACTATAGACACCCTCATCTTGTATTATTGTAACATTAGCATGATCAATTGAGCATAGAGCACAGAGAGGTGAAGAAGCAGAGAACTGTATTTGAAAACACCCATGTACAGAAGTCCCGAATTAATACATGAAGCTTTGATTCAAACTTATGGTGTTGTGATATTATCTGTGTATGTATGTTGAAAGCTACGCTTATAGCTACTTTACTCTTTTTGTTATGCATTTGTTGTTACGCTATGTATGAATGATTTCTTATTGAATGTTTGAAATTTGAGAGAGAGAGTAAGGAGTGAGTTTCAATTGTTTCTCAACCTGAGTGAGTAAAATTCCTGGAAGGAGTGCAGTGGAGTTTGTCTGCAAAGAGTGCGTTGACAAGGGTTCAGAGTTTTTATCTCTGAAAGCTCAGGAAGGATAACATTGTTCTCATTCTCGCGGAAGTGCAAGTTAGGAACAGGAGTCGTGCAAGGTGTGCACAGGCCGAGTAGAGTCTCAGAGTTATACCCTGAGTGAAATTATTGAAGGATTGTTGTCGCAGGGAGTGCACAGAGTCGAAGAGGTTCAAATACTAGAGCATATTTGAAGAAGTGTCGCAAGGAGTGTGCACAGGAATCATCCCCAAAGGACTTGAGGATTTTTTTTTCAAACAAGTTCAGGAGTGATAGAGTCTTCGAAGTTGTCGAAGAAAGGCTCAAGAGGGCTAGTGCCTTGAAGTGTTGGAAGGAGGCATAGTAAACTTGGTTTGTAGGTGGACAAGTTCCATGAAGGAATACCTTGTTCATTTCGTAGGAGTTGTCAAGGAGGAATTGGACGGTCGGAATTCTCCGTGGAGAATTCGCGAAATTCCGAGAGCTATCATATCTTGCAGAGGAGAAGGGAAGTTACGACAAGTATTCTTCAAGTGCAAGCTTATGAGAGATTGGACCGTAGGATCCAAGTCGACAGGATTCGTTGGATCACTCATGAATTCTCACTTCGGGGATTCGTGAGCTGAAGGACCGAAAACCTTACATCAAGATTCGCAAAGTCGCGAAGTGTGAAGTCCCGACAGGGCGATAAGTTTCATTGTGGGGCCAACATTAATAACGAGTCAGAATTCGCCATATCGGCATTTCGAAGGATAGGAGCTCGAGATATCTGTTCCGGGATTCCCGAAATCGCGAGATGCGATATAAGTATGGGGAAAGGACGTTGTCAACCATTTCGGCGGATCGGCATTTTGGGTTTCGGCAGTTGGAGAGTCAATACTTTTGGTCCCAAAAGTCCTGAAGTCGCGAGTTGCGATAAGGAGTATCGAGGGGTTTGGGATCTCGGCACTTCGGGTGTCGGGATACAAAGGAGGCAACATTTTGGGAAGCAAAGTTACAAAGTGCCAAAGCTGGGCACGAGAGACACGTGGTAGAACCACAAGGTGGGGCCCGCGTGGTTGACAGGTAGACACGTGTCACCAGGAGGAAAGGAGTCAACACTCTGTTGACTTTTCGCGTCTCGGGGATTTGCGGGATAAGAGCACGGGAGCTCGACGCTACAACTCGTGAAGTGGCGAGTTGTGAGAAGTGCGAAGGGAAGGTCAAACCTCGCTGACTTTCAAGTCTCATAGGTTCACACGAGAAGAGCATGGAGGCTCAACCCTTCGACTTGCGAAGTCGCGAAGTCACGACGGAAGCTAGCGTTTAGCCTAGCCGGCGGTCACGCGCAAAGGGCGCGGACAGAAGGGAGATATACCCATTTCGTGATCTCAGGTATCACGAGATTGGAAAGGAAAAGTCAGTGGTTTTGACTCGTGAACTCGCGAGATTGCGAGTTGCAACAAGCACCTTTGGGAATAGGCCTTGGTCATAGCGTTGTGGTTGCTCGGAGAATGTGGAGCTTGCGCCTAGTGCTGTTCGCATAGGGGAGTTTCCGAAAGGACCTGTGGATTGATAAACGAAGATTCCAACATGGAATCGAAAGAGCCATTTCGGCTCAAGGGGAAATCAAACGATCCTGTAGCGGACCTTGACTCGAGGGTCGATAGAGGGTTGGGGGTCTACATCAAGTGGTATCAGAGCGAAAAAATATTTCTTTGCTTTCTGTAGCAGGAAAAAGAAAGATTCACCATGCCACCGAGAAGAAGAGACAGGTAAACAACTGATCTGCCAGAGGAGAGGGAAATGCCAGGAGAAAGGGGTAGGCAGGTGCCAAATCTAGCCATGGAAAGAGAGATGTATAACATACACGCCAGACTCATGGACATGGAAATAAAACAGAGGCGCACAGCTGATGTTGGAGATGTCAGTGAATCTGAAACTGAAGATGAAGCTGGACATGAAGGAGAATAAGTTGCAACAGAAGATGTAGCAAATGAACGCCTGATTAGGGTTGTTGCAAGAATGAGTGCTAGGGCAAAAATGGATATTCCAGTATATGAGGGTTACCTGGATGTTGAAGAACTTCTATACTGGATTAGAGATCTGGACACATATTTTGACTATGAAGATGTCGAGGAAGACAAGAAGGTCAAACATGTTGTCACAAGATTGAAAGGACATGCAGCATTGTGGTGGGATGAACTACAAGCTAACAGATGCTGCAAAGGCAAGCAAAAAATCAGGTTGGGATAGAATGGCCACGAAGATGAAGGCGAAATTCATACCCAAAGATTATCAAATCACTATGTTTTGAAGGATGCAGAATTTGAGACAGAAACTAATGTTAGTGAAGGAGTACACTGAAGAGTTCTACAAGATAAGCATCAGGGTAGGTCATCGTGAAAGCGATGATGAAAAGGTTGCCAGGTATATGAATGGTCTGAGATATGACATTCAGGATGAGATGAGCATGATGATCATTCAGACCGTAGAAGATGCTTATCAGATGGCTCTGAAGGTTGAAGAGAAGTTGAGCCGAAAGCAAAGTCAGAGAGGTAGAGGCAGAAGTCAGCCTAGAGGCAAAACAATTGTCCAAGATAGGAGTTAGAAGCCTAAAGGAGAGTGGAAGAAACCTCAACCTCAAACTAAGAGAGGTGGAAGCTCACAGAGAGGGCAGTATACTGAACAGAGAGGACAGTATGCTGATAACAACACTTTTCCTCGCACTAGAGGAAGAGGAAGAGGTAGAGGTGGAGTAATAAAATGCTTCACATGTGGAAAGAATGGACACAAATCTTATTAATGTCCAGATAAGAAGAAAGAAGGAGGTGAGACTCACATTGCCGAAGCACAGAGGTGGAATGTTAAGGCAGAGGATGCTGAAGGCGAAAGATCACTGGTGATGAGAAAGGTTCACTTAACGCCAGAAAAGGAGGCAGAGAATCCAATGCAAAGGAACAGTCTTTTTCGGACTGCTTGCAAGACCAAGGACAGGGTATGCAAGGTCATCGTGGACAGTGGTAGCACAGACAATCTCGTTTCTACAAAGATGGTAGAAAAACTGGAGCTGGAAACTATTGAACATCCAACTCCATACAGAGTTTCATGGCTACAAAAAGGACATCAGGTAAATGTCACTAAACAATGTTTAGTTGAATTTAAGATAGGAGGATATAACGATAAGATATTGTGTGATGTCATTCCCATGGATGTTTGTCATCTATTGCTGGGTAGACCGTGGCAATATGACAAAAATGTGGTTCATGATGGGAGGAAGAACACATACACCCTAGAGAAGAATGGGAGAACTCACATGTTGTTGTTGATCAAGGACAAAGAGGTGAAACCTGAAGTAAGCAACATTGTACTTCTCATGAGTGGGAAGGAACTTCTTAAGGAGGTTAATAAGAAGGAAGATCCACAATTCATCGTGGTCAGGAAACCTAGAATTATTTTGACCAGCATAAGAGTGGATGATTTACTAGAAGAAATCCAGAAGTTGCTAGAAGAATTTGTCGATATAGTAGTGGACGAACTACCTCGTTCGTTGCCACCTATCAGAAGTATAATTCATCACGTTGATCTCATACCTGGAGCTAGTTTACCAAATAAAGCAGCGTACAGATTGACGCTGCAGGAGAATGAAGAGGTCAAAAGACAGGTCCAGGATTTAATGGACAAAGGGTTAGTTAGAGAAACCTTGAGTCCATGTGTTGTTCCGACAGTACTCAGTCCAAAGAAAGATGGAGGCTGGAGAATGTGTACAGACTCAAGATCAATTAACAAGATTTCCATTAGGTACAGATTTCCATTGCCAAGAATGGACAATTTGATGGACTTCTTGAGTGGGGAAAGATTATTTTCAAAGATTGATTTGAAAAGTGGTTATCATCAAATTCGTATGAGAGAAGGAGACGAATGGAAGACAGCCTTCAAGACTAATGAAGGGTTGTATGAATAGCTTGTTATGTTGTTTGGCTTAACAAATGCACCGAGCACTTTCATGAGATTAATGAATGAAGTCCTGAAGGATTTCATCGAAAAATTTGTCATTGTGTATCTTGATGACATACTGATTTTCAGTAAAATAGAGGTAGAGCATCTGAAACATTTGGCTATAGTGATGAAGAGGCTACAGCAAGAGAAGCTACTGATAAACATGAAGAAATCTTAATTCATGAAGATAGAGCTCATTTATTTGGGGTTTGTTATTTCTGCAGACAATTTGAGGATGGATCTAGATAAAGTGGAGGTGATTAAGAATTGTCCATCGCCAAAGAGTATCTTTGAAGTTCAAAGTTTTCACGGATTGGCTAGTTTCTACAAAAAATTCATCAAGAATTTCAGTGGAATTAGCACACCAATGATGGACAGCATGAAGAAAAGACATAAATATTTTCACTGGATAGAAGAAGCAGAGAAAAGCTTCAATTTGTTAAAAAGGAGGATTACTGAACAACCAATTTTGGTGTTGCCTGATTTCAAGAAGACATTTCAGATAAAATGTGATGCAAGTGGGTTTGCAATAGGGGCAGTCTTGAGCCAAGAAGACAGACCGATATCATACTTCAGTGAGAAGTTGAATGAAGCCAAAATAAAATACTCCACGTATGACAAGGAGTTTTATGCTATTATTCAGGCATTGAAGAAATGGAGACACTATTTGATTCCTAAGGAGTTTGTCTTATACAGTGACAATCATGCTTTGCAATTTGTGACTCAACAGGAGAAGTTGAATCAAAGACATGTTAAATGGGTTGAATACATGCAGAACTTTACTTTTGTAATTAAGCATATTTCTGGAACTGCTAACAAAGTTGTTGATGCTTTGAGCAGGAAATGTTGGCTATTGCAGGAGTTCAGTGTCAAAATTTTGGGTTTTGATAACCTCAAGGAAATGTACACAGATGATCCATATTTTAAGGAGGCGTATGAAGCAGCTGAGAATCCAATTCTCAGGGACAGAAGTCAATGGATAGAATACATGATCCAGGAAGGATTACTGTTTAAGGGTAATCAACTTTGTATTCCAAAATGCTCCATGAGAGAGAATTTGTTGAAGGAGAAACACAGTGGAGGATTGGTCGGGCATTTCGGTCATGACAAGACGTTCTCAAAGTTAAATGAGTCAAATTTTTGGCCAAGAATGAGAGCAGACGTCAAAATATTCGTGGACAGATGTAGAATTTGTCAGCATTCAAAAGGAAAGAGGCAGAATGCAGGCTTATATCAACCGTTACCCATACCTAAGAGGCCATGGGATGCAGTAAGCATGGACTTCATATTGGGGTTGCCGAGAACACAAAGAGAGTTTGATTCAATCTTTGTGGTAATAGACAGATTTTCTAAAATGGCACACTTCATACCATGTCAGAAAACCAGTGATGCAACTCACATTGCGAATCTGTTTGTCAAAGAAGTCATTCAACTTCACGGCTTACCAAGGAGCATAGTTTCGGATCGAGACACCAAGTTCGTGGGACACTTCTAGAGAACCTTATGGAAAAATCTAGGAACAAACTTGTCGTTCAGTTCAGCTTATCATCCTCAGATGGATGGATAGACAGAAGTTGTCAACAGAAGTTTGGGAGACTTGCTGAAAATTTTGGTGACTGAACATCACAGTCAGTGGGACAATATTCCGCCACAGGTGGAATTTGCTTATAATGATTCAATCAACAGAAGCACGGGGCAGAGTCCATTTCAATTTTTTTATGGCATGCAGCCAAGGGGAGTCTCTGAATTGAGGGATTCAAAACAGAACGCAACTAGGAGTGCTAGTGCAGAAGATTTTGTCGAGGCAATGAGGGAGCTTCACAGCCGGGTGAAGGAGCGATTGCAGAACTCGAGCCAGGAGTATAAGTGAAGAACAGATCAACACAAGCAACAAATTCAGTTCGAAGTTGGTGATTTGATCCTTGCACACTTGAGAAAGGAAAGGTTCCCAAGAGGGACATATAATAAATTGAAAATGAAGAAAATTGGACCGTGTCGGATCATAAGGAAATTTGGGACAAATGCTTATGAGATTGAATTACCCGATGGGATCGGAATTTCTCTGATATTCAAAATCTCAGATTTGTACCCTTATAAAGTTGAAGAAGCAAAAGAAGGTAGTGAACAACCAGAGGTTCAGTGGGCTAAACAGATGCCAGTTGCAGAGAAGCCACAGATGGAAAGCATACTGGACAAAAGAGTTAGTAAGAGGACCAGGCGAAAGAAATATTTTGAATACTTGGTCAAGTGGAAGGGACATCCAGTTGAAGATGCCAGCTGGGAAAATGAAGCAGAGATCCAAAAGCATGGGCAGACCATGCGAGAGCTCATGGACAGGAGCCCATGAAAAATTTTCAAGCAAGGGAGTATGTTGCAGGAGCATCGCCAACAACAAGCAGGCACGAAGGCGGAAGACAGCTGGGACAAGCGCCAGTGTATTTCAGCACGTTGTCAAAATGTTTTGAGATGTTTTGAAATAAATGTGTGGATGTTAATGTAATAGTTAAGAGGAAGCACACTTAGATAATGTAAACAGATCTTGAGCGATCCGCTCTCATCTGTAGTAGGTGAAGGCATTAATACATAATTAATGTGAGTAGGTAGATTTAAATGCAGATTAGACAGTTTAGAGCATAGGAGGGAAAACCAACTATAGACACCCTCATCTTATATCATTGTAACATTAGCATGATCAATTGAGCATAGAGCACAGAGAGGTGAAGAAGCAGAGAACTGTATTTGAAAACACCCATG
>ML777221.1:1690119-1701139 GCA_009831015.1 Picea engelmannii | reverse complement strand
AGCACGATGAGTGGCTACACGATTGGAAATCTGTCTTGCAGAGCCAATGGAGGTTCGCCCATACCTTTTGCCTCCGCAGTGGTCGCTTCTGTTCAGCGATATAGATGCTATAAATGTTTAATACAAAACTGGATTTGTTTTTTATTGGTGGACCATTTTGGATAGGATCCATAAGTTATCTTTAATGTCATCCGTTGATTTTGACATTGATCCAAGTGGAATACAATACACATTGGCCGTTGATGCAAGTAGATATGATACGCCATGGCCACATATGGTATGGGTTCCCTAGCCTACTTTTTTACAATTGATGGATGCCATGATATGGAAGAGCCCCGATAATCATACATGATATATCCGCATGATATAATCATATACATAATATAATCATACATGATATATACATAAATGGAAACGACCCTCCCGGCACTGGAGGGCGATGGTCCCTTAACTGAGCGTGGACGTCGAGGATGGCGGCGTGATGGTCATGCTCCATGACAATATGGATGGGCAGCCTGCTGACAGAGTCTTAAATACTCTGCAGCAGGCTGGATATTGCTCGCCGTGGAAATTGGGCCATGCCCTGTAAAAATTAATGTAACCGTACTGACCGGTGAACGTTTGGATAAGCTGGACACTCAAGTCACGAATCCCCACACAACAAAAAATTTCATACTCAGTGTTCCAACCACACAAAACTTTACACAAGCCAGCTGTTTCTGGATTTATTTACAACACAAAAATTCATTGGAAAGTTGGACGTATTTTCTCTGTTATTGCCTTCAATAATTTTCATTCAATTTTTCAACAACACCTAGGCTTTACACGAACCGTCTCTATCTGAACGTATTTTCCTTCCTTGTTTCCCCACACAACACAAGACCTCATATGAAAGATGGACTTATTTTCTCTGTTATTTCCTGAACAATTTTCCTTCGATTTTCCAGCCACACAAGACTTTACACGAAATCTGGATGTATTTTATTTCTATATATGCATAGAGAAGGGCACAATAGAACCCACTTGGAGTTTGGACAAGGAGAAATGAGAAATGATGGGGAAAGGCGTTATTGTGTTTGTGTTCTTTGTAATTGCATTAGCTGTATCAGCGGCCAATGTAACTGTAACGCAGAAAATTTATGCTCATGGGAGGGTATTAGGTGCAGGAAACACATGAGAAGAGTGGTTCACATATCCCTTCAATTTTCAGGTTTGGAAGGTGCACTTTCACCAGCAACCTCTCCTTATCACACACTATGAATATTTTTGGTGATATTTTGACAGCGAGAATTCCACCAGAGTTTGAGCGGCTTAAAACGCTTAGATATCTTCAGCTAGGCAGTAATCATCTCTCTATTCAAGTTGAAGTTATTGCCAATTTGAGTAAGTTGGTGTCCATGGATCTTCATGGAAATATGCAGAGAGATAGTTGCACCTTTGTATTCTTATGGGACTATTGGGACCAACAAAGTGGTTGTCTTATAGCTGCACTATGAACTTTGTTGTCTTATAGCTGCACTATGGTATTCTTTTGGGACTTAACTCTCAGGAATTTCATGGCAACTTTCTTAATAGCTACATGTGACCAATAATTTGGCAGCTTCTTTAATAGCTACCTGTGACCAAGAATTGAAGGGTGAAAGGCATTTGACATATGTTTTATTTTCATGTTTCATGTACACTGGCATGTGTCATATATGGGCAACTTCAGAGAGGTAATGTTATGGTTTCAATGGGGAAATTTACTTTTTTGTGAGGATGTTGGAGGCTATTCAAAGTATAAGATAACTTATTTTCCTTTAATATCACCCATTGTGATTATTGTTGCAAAATAGAATATATTAACACAATATAATATGTTTTCTTTGAAGGAGGTTATCAATGGAACAACACCTTTAGGAAAATATATCATGGAGGAATGTGACAATAGAATTCCACAAGCCACAAATGATTCAGGTGTATATCTATATCCCTTATGCATCATATATGAAAGGAGAGATTATGCACTTGAACCTGCTTTATTATTTTTCAATCAAATCATTGTGATTTTCCATCTTGTAAGCATTCTTTCTTTGTTTAGTTGATTTTCTTTGTTTGGATATTGAGCCCCTAAGGGGACATGAGTACATCATTGGAAAGTAAAGAGACCAGAAAATGTCTCATATCTCTCTTTCCCCATATCATATCTCTCTTTCCCCATAACTAAGAGAAAACACTTATCAATGTGATAATGCTTTGCAAATATTTTGAGAATGACCCATAGCTCTTTTATCCCAACCTCATCCAAGCCTTAGATCAAGGAGACTTATCTTTTGTAGCATTAATTTCATTGTCTTGGTTTTTTATGTGGACCTATGTGGCTTTTGATGTTTGTATAGAAATGAAGTATCTAGTTCTAATTTTTTGGAATTTGCCACTTTGAATATGCAATATAATATTTTAGTATACATCTTCCCTTATCATGGTTTCTTCCTTTGCCTATCTTCTAATGGATTTTAGAATTCTTAAACTGATTTGAAACTAATACTGTTTGTTGAAGAGTCCATTATTCTTGGATAAATGTGATATGTTTTATATTAAATAGTCCATTGTTCTTGGACCAATGTGATCTATTTTATATTAAAGATATGTTATTGGGAGTTTTAATGGACTTTGGTAACTTTTGCACTCTTTTTTTCCTTTCAGCGTTCAAATTTCACTATATATTCAAGTTTATTTTTTTCTTCTTTGAGTTTTCAAATTTCACTATATATCCAAGTTTGGACACAGAAAATAAAAATACAATGCAATTTGTGTGATAAGTTAGTTTTTAATTTAAAAGCTAAGAGTTTTTTTCCTTAAATTTTGAATCTTCTCTTTTAACTTGTAGATTTAATATTTGTATAGATATTTTTCCAACTTTGAAATTTCTTGAGTTTTGTGGTTATGGATCTTTTAATTTTATAATAAATTTATTTTTTTTAATTAAAGAAATTTGATGGTGACATTTTTCTCATGTTCTATTCAATAGAGACGATTAAATTTCAACACACATATATTAAATTTCAACACACATATATTTTGCATGGATATTTTGCAGCCTGTAAATTTGAGCATTTAAAATAGAGGAATTTTGAGTTTCTAAGTGCACTCTAATTTAGAGAACAATTTTTCCTTCTAAATTATGCATTTTAACTAGTGCATTTGCTGCATTATTTTGTTCAATTTTTTAAGATCATCTATAAAGTCACTTAATTTAATTTGCATCTTTAGATTTTGTAATATTTCTATATTAGAGATAAGCTTCGTTAAAAATGCAATATTTTATCTAACATATTTTTTTACGAAGTGTATACTTAATTTATTATTGTCAATTGAAATGAATTTTTTTTAAAACTTTTCATCTTAAAAGGATTGTCTGATTATATACCCTTCTTATTAAAATTAGGACCTACCCTTCAAATTTTCAAATTTGATCACTGCTAGGGTAAGACGTGCGTCGATACAGTTATTAGGGTTGTTAAACCTGTCAAATTTGACCGACTGCTTCGCGTTTTGAAACCGACAAATTTGACCGACTGCTTCTTGTTTTGAAATTCCAACCCTGAGAGATATCGAGGGTTGTATAAATTTGACTGAATTACAGACAATAATGCTCAGCTGTAAAAGAGGACAACCAGTGTCTGATATTTTAAGAGAGATTGAGGGAGGCAGGCAATATATTGATGGCGGCCAATATCCAGACTGTGTGAGGAGATGGTAACAGGTTGTACGAGTATAGAGGATGTTGCATATGGTGACGCATGAACATTTTACGTTGTTGTTATACATACTGTGGATTGAGGTGTGAAAGATGTGGCGCTGTTGTTTCTGGCCCGGATAAATGCTTATCATCTTCCATTTTGGCGGTATTGTTGACACCAAATAGGTTTAAATTTGCTTATGAAACTGTGATTGATGTTTGAACAATGCAAGTTGAGATTTCAAAAAGTATTACTGTGCCAGTTTCATCATTTTGGTGGTACTTTTAACAGGAAATAAATTCGAATCTGGTTATGAAACTGGGGTTGATGTTTGACCAATGTAAATTGAGATTTGAAATACTATATGGTGACAGTTTCATAACCAGATTCAAATTTATTTCTTAACTTTTAACTTTTAACTTTTAACAGAGAAGTTTTTATTTTTTACTTAGTGATGATGATAATGATGGTTAATACTTACTAAGATTAATTTTGATATATAGAGTTATAGGGAAAAAGATAAAGAATTATATAATTTACTTTAAAAAGTTTCATCATCCACCTTCTTAATATCACTATGAAACACCATCTTTAAAAGTACAAAACACCATGTGAATTGGACAATTCTTATAAATGCAATGAGAGTCAAATATCAATGTCACTCAAAAATATCAATGTCACTCAAACACTCTAGGATGAAATGACAAAGAAGGAAGAACTAGATGCATGGAGAAAGGATGTTCAATTATCTTATTATTGAACTTTTTCTCATATATTCTACGATGCTAATGAGGAGTCTTCCCTTGATTTTGAAACTCACACTAAATGGATTGGTTATAAATTGCTTCATTAGGTGGGTTATATAAGTGGTGATCCTTGTAAGCATGGCTAGGGAATTTGTCTTCCTATTATGCATCAGATGAGAATAGTGAAATTAAGCCTTGGATATTTTTTTGACTAAATCACTAGATAGAGGTTCTCTCAATCTCCTAACCACCTTTTATTTACAAGGATGAGATCTTGCACCATCTATTGATTTGTCTATAATGCTACACCAAAAATTGAATCTATCACTTCTTATTATTCTTTTATTATTCGATGGTAACTGCATTCTACCCTTCCTTTTCAACTAGAACTGGAATGTTCATCATCTATATCTAAGTAATATCGACATCCTAATCATAGTCAGAGGATTCATTCTTACTCTCCATCCACAAATCGACAATTCGATTGCCACACTCTTTCATATGATAACCTCTTCCTATAGATCGAACATGAAGAGGTGTAGAAGGAAATATCTTTGATCGATACCCATTATCAAGGTCATTGTGGTCAGGTTGATGATAGGTCATGGAAACCTTTGAGTACTTGTTTGAATAATTCATATCGATTTCTTTCATCAGCTTCGCGATCACACATTGTTGATTTTGATTAACTGGTCATATCAATAGTTCCTTATTGGCAATTCTTGATGGTAGTGTTTATGTTACTTCTTTTCACTTGTTCATGTTGAAAGATCATGTGGTGTTTGGAGCACTTATTGAGCCTTTATACCCTTTTATCTAAAATACCACATGGTCAACTCTCTTTGTTTCCTTATTTGAGGCATTCTTATTAATCTTTAACACTTCGATTCATTGCATCTTTGTTGAACCACTCTCAACTTAAACATGTCTATTTACTATCTTCTATGTTATTTATTTTAGTGATTTCACAGCATTATGGCAATTCATCGTGTATTTTTTTATTGCTTGTGTCTATGCTCATTTATGGAAAAACTTTCATTGTTTCATCAGTTCTGAAGAGATTCATGTGAATATTTTTGGTATATTGGAGGCTATCATGTTGGTGTGAGCTTATTAACACCTTATTGTGATCAAGATGTTGTTAACTTTAGTCATCATTATTTTCCATACCAATTTCAACATTATTGAGGGGTTATTGTAATGTTTATTTGACCACTTATGAGAAGGTACCCTTAGTCACTAATCTCTTGTTTCAAATGGTTGTCTATTCAATTAAACATTACAAGGAGATGTTAGCAAATAATATGTACTTGGAATAAGTTGTTATTTTTAATAGATAATTTTTATGGGTGGGGGTCGGGGGAAATATTAGAGAAATGTATACTTATATTGAGCATGTTTTTGTTTTTCAATTTTATCCTTTGTACTTAATCATAAATATTAATAGTTAGAGTACTCTGTATCATGTGTCAACTAAAAAGTTTTATTGTTTTATTCATTTTATTTTGTTGTTTTTATTGTGATGTTATATGACAATAACACGAATGCTTTATACAACCATATTCTTTGCATAATATTTGTGTTATGGCACATTGCATCTACAAAGCAACCTTAATTATCAAATCATTCCTCTATGTATATTTAATTTTTTCAAATCATTATACACATAGAATTATACATAACATATATCTTTAAAACATACACACAAAATTAAAAGAAAAACAATATATCACTTTCCTTCAAGTATCAAACTTAGGTTTTACTTATCTTCAAATGTTGAACCTAAACACTTAATTACTTATCATTATACTAAATGCACTCCATTACATATTTTTGTGATATCAAACATAAAGGTGGATAAACTATGTAGTGGCTAGTACCTACCCATAATGAAAAAAGATAACTAAAATAAATTCATAATTGTATCTATATTTATCTTTCTACCACAAGTGTGTAGCTTCGTTAGCTTTACATAAAAGCAAAGATAAAAACAACCACAAAAACAATTAACTATATCCTCATAATGTTTACAACAACATAAAGATATTAAAAGGTATAACATCACCCCCACTATACATCATAAAATAAAAAAAAATAATAATAATAAATAAATAAAAGCAAAAAAAAAAACATAAACATAAACATGCTATATACTAGAAAAACACTCACATATGACTAAATTACGTCAATTTATTTGACAAATAAAACCTATAGTCTCAATAGTTCGACTCTTAAATCAAACTACCTCACATACTCATTTCATTGCTCCTCATATTCTTCTTCTTCGGTGGATGAAATGAGACTTTACACTTATTTAGCTCCAAAAGGACTTAGTCAAACCCCCCACAATGTTTGGGTAATAAATAGAAAAGATTGAGCTCGAACAAAACTCCTTTCATTGTTGAGGGCTTTGAAGTAGAACTAAATCCAAAACAAGAAAACAGAAGTAGCGCAGGAATAGGGGATTGAGGAACGGGCGCACCCCAAAAACTCTCACGTTGAATGTTTTATCGTGTTACGAGGAAGCTACCCATGGTCTTCAATTACTCAAAAAGTATTTTGTTAAAAGTATTGTTATTCAATGCACTTCAATTACTCAAAAAGTATTTTGTTAAAAGTATTGTTATTCAATGCACTTTACAGCGTTTTTCATTTATGGTATGGTTCATGTTTCTTTAGAATAAAAAATATTTTTAATTTATAAAAAAATTATATGTACATTTTTAAGTTATAGTTTAAATATTTTATGTTTTGGTTTTTTTTTTAATATTTTTGGATGATATTTATTCAAAATCATGTGAGAAATTATTGGATTTGTAAATTTGAGTGGTTATTTTTATATAATTTGAATGTTTCCGGAAATTTTCAAGAAGCTAAATCCATTTTTACATTTAAAAATGCAATTTAAACAACTTAAAATTGTGAATTCATAAGAACCAAAACTTAAAACACTTAAACAACACTCATTTTTAATACAAGTTTTTGAACAACTTAAACTATATATATATATATATATATATATATATATATTAAAAGTTTTAAACTTTATTTAGATATTTATATATAGTAAGGTTTAGAATCTATGTATAGTTCCTTGAAGGATCTACGTCATTGAAGAGACACTTATGTTTCCTCTCATGTTGTTGAGTGGAAGGGAGTAAAAGGATTGGTTCACTAGTACGTAAGTGCTTTTACTAAAGATCTAAGTGTTATTTTTGTGAATTTTCAAAGTGGGGTATAATGACAGTATTGAATTATTTGAGTACAATAAATAAAGTCAAGTTTTTTTTTTTTTGTTTGCTAGTTTGTTCATGAATGTGAGGGACTAGCGTGTGGCCGAGAAACCGCGACTCAAGGGCATCTAAGCCGTCAAAATTAGTCGGGCATCTAAGCCGTCAAAATCACTCGGGGATCGCACCCGGCTTGAGCCACACCAACCCTTAACATGGCTGGATTTTTTGTCCACGCAGATTTCGAACCGGTGACTTTAACATCACAGAGTGCCTTAACAACACACTGTGTCACAGCATGTCCTACATATTGGGGACAAAGTAAAGCATTTATAAAAACAATGTGAGCGTATAATAATTTAAGTTTGAAAAATTGTAACTTTTATTACCAAAAGAAAATAAATGATCAGTGTATGAATTATTACACGTCCAAAGAAAAGGTTAAAAGGTGTGCTTACTAAGAATGTTGATGTTTGTAGTGTTGGACAAAAACTTATGTACAAGGAAGTCGTCCAAAAGGAACCTTTCTTATTTTTCTAATTTATTTTAATTAAAGATAATTTTAAAGTGAATAGACTTTTATATTGAGTTGATTAATGTCTAATAAAATGTAAAGTATTTACATTAGTGGTTTAGATATAATCTCCACTCTCTATCAGAATTTAATCTCAATAGTCAATCTTATTGAGAGATTAGGGTTATGGAGACTTGGTCATCAACTCAAAGTTATAAAAGAAAGACAAAGTGAAAGGAATAGAGATAGAAAAGAGTGTTAGAGAAGCACAAGTGAGACACAGAGAGAGTGATAAAGGATTTTCACACAGAGTGACTCACAATGTGTTGAGACCCAGAGAGAGAAAAGAAGGAATTTTGCTCAGTCCAAAGGAGGAGAGAACAAACAGTAGCAACAAGTGGAAGAACAACCCGGCAGCCAGAAATTCGTGGAGGTCATACTATCTAGCAAGGAGGCAAAGACCATATGATTTTTGGGGTCGTACAACAGTAGATTTGAGTTTGATTAGGTCGTGCAGGCCATGGGTTGTGGATATGGGCAGATCAAGAAACAAAAGAAACAGATCGGGCACCAAGGGAACCAGATCAAGCAACGGATCAGGAAATTGTGCAGAGGGTTTCTTCAACTAAGTTTTTGGCAAGGCCAGAACAACTAGGTTTTGTTGTAATTTGATTATTTTCTCAATGGACTATTTTCCCAGTTCGAGAGCCCTTGTAAGCTTTAAATAATTTTAATGAAAAGATGATATTTGAAGGGCTAAAATTTTATGTGTGCTTCCACTATTTAATTTCCAACCAGTGTGTAATTATTCTATGATCTAAATTTTTCTGTTTAAAAATTTAGCAAGTAATTTTTTGCTTGAGATCATAAGGAAGTAATTTTCCAAGGGTTGAAATTTTGACAATTACACCCACCAAAACCTTTATTGATGACATGCTCCTTGTTAAGTGGATTTTTCTACAAAATAATATATTAGCTTTCAAAAACATTTGTTTTGAAGGAACTTGTAGTTCTTAATTAGTTGGCAAAATCAACTTTGGCATTCTAACAAACCCAAGAGGCAGACAAGTGTTCTAGAGTCACGTGGGTCAAAGAGTGGCGGGCCTATCTCTTGACAAGTGGAATGCGAAGTTGAATGATGGGTCCATACCCAAACTCTTGTGTTATGCTTGCCAACTAACGGTTGCTTGTGCATTGTGAAGACACATCCATTAAGCGTTCGTTTAAGCTAGACAATTATTTTCACCATGGTCTCTTCTATTGTGAATATCACCATGAAATCATAAGATATAGCATTAGATACAGGCATACCATCCACACATTTTTTGGTATGAGTTGTTTTTTTCTAGAATAGCAATTAATTTCAATTTGAGCAACTCACCTCCTATGCATGTGCATAATGAGAAAGCCAATAATTTCATGGTCAAGAGCAGGCAAGAAATGCTAACATTGTTACAGTTGTTGTAGGGCTCGTTGAAGGGATGATGAGATAGGATAGAACCCAACCCATGTCGATAACAACCCTCTACATCCCACCCTGGAGATGAACCACTTGACAACCCCCAAAAAATAAGTAGTCAGGGAATAAGGAATGGTTGAGAGAAATCTTCCTATTCACTAAGCTTATCTATCAATTAAGAAAATGTTATTTCCCATATTATAGTAACGATGCTCTAGGAAAAGAACAATTTGTGAGGAAGTTTGTTGTTGGGCATATCATATGTCCAAAAGTGTAAGAAGGGTCACATAAGGATTTCCTATGTTGTGAAGTCGTAAACAAAGAGTGGAAAAGAATGCATGAGAAGTAATTTTAGAGTATTGATTTACCTTGCCACCAAAAGGGTGGAAAAACTAAGTAAGGTGTGGGAGACAAGGCTTCAACATGAATTCTATCCTCTAAATATTATTCCCCGAGTACTTGAACAATAAGGTGAAGGATTCATGGAAAAGAAAAGAATAGGTGTTGTCAGTTTGCAAGACTATCAAAGCATATGATATCGTAGGTAAGACATTATACCTTACACCTCATAAAATAACAATATATAGTCATAGAGGACTCACAAAATAGTAATATTCATCTTAATATAATAAAAAAAGGATGGCTTCTTATAATTTCACTCATACAAGTTCATTTCGAGAAGAAGATTACAAGGATTCCCACATTTCATGTAAGCAATGTTGTTGTTGTATTTCAATAGTATTTATAATCATTAGAGTCCTCATAACAATGATTGTCTTAGTAATTGTTCTGGTTTTGAAGACCAAGAAGCCCGGGTTCTCTTTAAACTTTGCAAAAGTGGAGTACTTGATGATAGAGAAACATCCCAACATGTTATCATTTATCACAATGAATATTTCTATGATTTTCACAGCAAGCAACCTAAACAAGGTGGGAATCAAATATAGCACTTCCAAAGACCAAAAAAACATATATTTATAAAAAGAGGAGTGTGTAACATCCCCAGTTTTAATCCTAACAAATTATTATGTAATTGTGCAAATGTGATTAGGCTGGTGAGCTAATATAATTTGGGTTGGAGAGCTTGTATGGATTAGTATGTTCGAGGGTCGAGCTATGGGATCAAGCATCAAACCGACTGTTCCATACAATCCTCAACATAACGATGTGATTGAACGAATGAATGTGACACTCTTAAATAGGGTTCGTTCCATGATGTTTTTCAAGAATGTTAAATTAATGTTTTGGAATGATGCAGTTCTATGTGCAGTTTATGTCAAAAACAAGTGTCCATATCATTCTCCTAAAAACAAGACTCTGTATGAAATGTGGCATGGCCACATTCCTTC
>ML777221.1:1662201-1672246 GCA_009831015.1 Picea engelmannii | reverse complement strand
TATATCAAAATCCACCACCTACATTTAATTCATTCACTAAATAAGACGAAAGTAGGATTGTCCTTTCCGTTTTTAGATGGGTGGAGATCGAGGATTGTTTAATTTTGACAGAATTGTAGCCGTAAAAGAAGTCCCTGACAAGCCCAGCGGTGTGTGATATTTAAGGGAGCCGGGAAATATCGATATCTGAGGATATGGTCAAAACTTGTACGAGGACAGACAGAGGATAGAGTGATTCATAATTGTTTTTACTCTTCTACATAGTATTTATTAATTTAATATTTTATAAGTTGGGTTTTACATTATTCCATTTAGTATTTATTAATTTAATATTTTATAAGTTGGGTTTTACATTGTTTTATTTAGATTTGATTGTGTAAAATTTAATTTATAAAATATTAGATGTTTTGTAATTAAGTATTTATGGTTTATTAGAGAACGTTACATATGATATAAAGCATTTAATGCTCTGTAATCAAGTGTTTATGGCTTATTAAAAGATGTTACATATTTCAGTGTGTAAAATTTAGTATGATGATGATGATGATGATTAATGTCCACTAAGACTGAATTGGTCTATCCTTAAGAGGGTAAGTGATTACTTGTGATTCCGAAAAGCATTAAGAGAAGCTTTCCAAGATCACCATACTTTTGTTGAGTTAAGAGGTTAGGAAGGTTGGTACTGTGACAAATATTTTGAAAATGAGATCTAATATGGGTATACGTTGGACAATCTAAAAGAAAGTGATTTTCATCTTCAACCTTCTTAGTGTCACAAAGGTGGCACACTCTTTCATCCCATGGCATTTTAAGAATTACGCCCAGTTTCACTATGGAGCTTGTGAGAATTTGTTCTTATCATAGCAATGCTTATTTTTTTCTTTACACTTGGCAAAATAATTTTTATCTTCTAGATTATGGTTGATTACATTTTTATAGTACCTTAATTTTATTTTTTCCTCTAACTCTTTATCACACCAAATTTTCTCCTTAAATTTTGATTTGACGTTTTTTTTAATAGTATCTTTATTTTGCAAAATGGTGTCTTCCATAATTCTCCAATAGTTTAGCCAAGACTGGGCATCTTTATGTCATCCTCGCTTGAGTAGATGGTGGTTATGACTCGATTTTGAAGCAATTTTAGGAAGCATCTTGTCTTACATGTTGTTTAACTTTGTTCTTATGCATTAGGTATCTAGTCATAGCCATGCTCTCAATGGGGGAGAGGCTTGTTTCTAAGAGGAGGAGGGGATACGACGTATTTCCTTTAATTTTGAGATTGGTTATAAAATTCTTTTGTATTTGCTCTATCTTTCTCCACGATTCACGAGAGATACTACAACCCTAGACTTCACATCCATAAAGAATAACATGTGTAACAAGAGTCTCAAAGAGGAGTTTTTTTTTATCCCAACTCCAAATATCAGTTGATTTACAATTGTTTTCAAGCCCATAATAAGCTTTCCATCCCCCAATAATCATTTTATCAATGTTATAATTCCAATTGAGTTTGTGGTGAATATCAATTCCAAGATATTTGTATGAAGTCACTTCCTCCAATTTGTTGTTGTCATATACGAAGGTATCATAAGGGATCTTATTAGATTTAATAATCATGACCTTAGTCTTATCAATATTAACAGTCATACCCATATTGGAGCAAAAATCCTTGAGGATTCTTAGTTGGTTTTTCAAGATCATGGGGACTCCTTGTCATAAGAACAATATCATCGGCATAAAGAAGAAGATTGATGACTATACCAGTGAGAGTAGGGCCGACACAACTTGCTTTTTCCAAGCAATCTTCTAACTTGTCATAAGAACGATATCATCGGCATAAAGAAGAAGATTGATGACTATACCAGTGAGAGTAGGGCCGACACAACTTGCTTTTTCCAAGCAATCTTCTAACTTGTCAGTGTAAATGCCAAAAAGGGTAGGGGACAAGGGACAACCTTGTTTGACTCCGATATTGCAGTTAATCTCTTTTGACCAGCCCTCCGTGTTTTTAAACTTAACAATAACTTTCTCATACATCCTTATTACAACAGCCATCAATTCGAGAGGCACTTTTATCCCTTCCAACCTATTCCAAAGGTTTTTCCTAGGAACCATGTCAAAAGCTTTTCTAAAGTCAACAAAACAACAAAAAAGATTGGTTTTAGTATTGCGGAACTCCTCTGCAATGATCCTAAAGGTAACAAGATGGTCCACAATTGAATGATATCTCCTAAACCTGGCCTGGCCTTTATCTCTTTTACTGTGACTTTCTAGCCAAAGGCTAATCTTCTTTTCCAAAATAATTCCATAAAGCTTGCCTAAAATCGGGCTAATCATAATGGTCCTATAATTAGAGGGAATCTTTCTATCCCCATTTTTAAAAATAGGAACAATGAGTCTTTGCGTCCAAGGTTTAGGGAAGCCCTGCTTGATTGCTGAATTAAAGAGTTTGTGTATGTGAGGGATAAGGATTGGCCCTCCGATTTTAAAAATTCGAGCTTGGTAGCCTTCAATGTCCTTAGCTTTCCCATTTGCAAGCCGCTTAACCCCAAACTCTATGTCATCTAAAGAAAAAAACTTCTTCCTTTGTAGGGACAATATGAATGGTGTCCATGGCATTAGAGAACTCGTAAAGACTTTCAAGGTAGGAATTCTAGTCCCCTAAGGAAATCCTATTATTTTCTTTAGTATCGCATTTTAGAATTTGGCTCCAGAACCTCTTAGGATCCAACTTATATAGTTGTGAAAGTTGTTCTTGCCTTTCATTGATATAGTATCTTTTTTTCCTTTTAATTAGGGTTTTGTACGTATTGATCTTATCGAGTTTTAAGAACTCATTAGAAGCATCCCTAATGGATTTCCTAGCAATTTTACATTCTTTATCATACCAATGGTTGGTCGATCTATTATTCTTTTTATACGACACCTCGAAAGAGAACTTGTTAATAGAAGTGGAAAGGGAAGTTGTAAAATTATGATAGGGTTCTTCAATGTTGTCCTTATAAGTTAGGAGATTTAATTTACTATTTAAATCCTTTAAGAAAATGTCAACTTTACTTTTGACATTTTCTCTGTAACCAAGTACTTATGGCTTATTAGACGATGTTACATACGATAACCCATAAACATGTTACATTGTTGTTATACATAAAGTAGATTGAGCTGTGAAAATGTGATAATATTTGGCATTGAAAAATGGTTATCATGTAAAAGAATACTGCTACACCACTTTTCAATGGATATGGGTTCATTTGAGTCACATACATAACATCATTATTTTTCATTATCTGTAATTGTTTAGTTTGAAAGAAGTCATGTTGTTGTATATACATAATATAGGTAAATATGGTAGTTTTGTCATCTTTAGTAAAAATAAACAATCTTTAAAAAAAACCCATTTGTTTTTTTTTAAAGATTAGTTGTCTTTATTTATCAACTTCCAACTTTGATATATTATTTTTTTTACTAAGAAGATGGAAGATGCAAAACATTTTCTCTTAAAATGTCCTAAAAGAAACCAAATAATTTTTCTTTTAAAGATTGTTTATCTTTATTTATCAACTTCCAACTTGGATATATTAAATTTTTTGAAAGAAATGTAAGTAATTATTTGGTTTCTTTTAGGACATTTTAAGAGAAAATGTTTTGCATCTTCCATCTTTTTAGTATTATGAAGATGACAAATTTTGTATAACAAAGATAACATTTTTTTCCTTCTCAACCTGTTGTAAGAATTGCTCAATGCCTATTTTACCATGAAACTCATAAAGGTTCACCAAAATTATAGATTTTTGTTTTGAAAATAAACACTACTAAATATTATGTGTGAAAAAGGTCAATGATTTTACATATATATATTATAAATGTAAAAAGCTTTATTCTTTTTAGGAAAGAAGAGTTTCTTATTTTTAAATTGTAAGAGTGAGAATTTATACATACATGTATATATTTATATATACATGTAAAAAGCTTTATTGTTTTTAGTAGAGAAGAGTTACTTATTTTTAAATTGTAAGAATGAGAATTTATGAAGTGATACATGTAAAAAGCTTTATTGTTTTTAGTAGAAAAAGAGTTATTTATTTTTAAATTGTAAGAATGAGAATTTATGAAGTGATAGGAAATTTGGTTTTAAATAAAGAACCTATCACTTTAATGTTTTGGAGAGAATTTGTGAGGTTCCAACTTGTCACCTCAATGTCTTAGACAAGATTTCTATGAAGTACACAAATTTTTAATGCTTTATTATTACTATTTGTAACTTTTGTATACCTTCAATGCTTTGGAGAGGATTTGTAAGGTGACAATTAAACTTGTCACCTCAATGTTCTACACAAGATTTCTATGAATTACAAAAAATTCTAATGCTTTATTGTTACTTTTGTATAACTTTTATCTTATTTCTTTTTGGTGATTTTAAATTGTTTATTTTAATATTTTAGAGAGGATTTGTAAGGTTCCAACTTGTCACCTCAATGTTCTATACAACATTTTAAGATTTCTATGAATTACAAAAAATTCTAATGCTTTATTGTTACTCTTTATAACTTTTTTTTGTATAACTTTTATCTTATTTCTTTTTTGTGATTTTAAATTGTTTATTTTAATATTTTATGGAAGTGATTAACTTTACAAATTATGTTTTAATATTTGACAACACAACATTGTTAGATATGGAACATATAAAAGTGTATTTTCACAATATATCTTTACGTGTATGTTTTCACAGTTTATTATAGTTGTTGTATAATCATTTTCGAGAACAGTTAAACTCTTGAATAATTACACAATAACATAGCTTTAATCTAGTTACCAAGTCATCTTTTTCGATGCCAAACCAATATTTTTTTTATAACGCTTTTCCTTACTTATAATTTGAATGTGAATGCAACAGGTATTTTAAGTGAAAGTAAAAATTTGAAATTTTCATTTTTTTTAAATATTTTGGATGATTAGGGTGTATAGAAAATATTTTCAAATTTCAAATTGATACTTTTATATTTGATTTATGGTTTTATTAAATCACTTACGTTGTGAAGGTAGTTTTGGAGAGGATTTGTAAGGTTCCAACTTATCACCTCAATGTCATAGACACGATTTCTATGAAGTACAAAAATTTATTGTGCTTTATTGTTACTATTTGTAACTTTTGTATAAATTTTATCTTATTTCTTTATCACTTACGTTGTGAAGGTAGTTTGGGAGAGAATTTGTAAGGTTCTAACTTGTCACCTCAATGTCATAGACATAATTTTTATGAAGTACAAAAATTTATTATGCTTTATTGTTACTATTTGTAACTTTTGTATAACTTTTATCTTATTTCTTTTTGGTGATTTTAAATTGTTTATTTTCATATTTCATGGGAGTGATCAACTTTACAAATTATGTTTCAATATTTGACAATGACAACACAATATTGTTAGACATGTAACATATGAGAGTATTTTCGCAACATATTTTTATGGTTATGTTTTCATAATTTGTTATAGTTGTTGTATAATCATTTTTTAGAACAATTGAACTCTTGAATGATTATACAACAACATAGCTTTAATCTAGTTAGTAAGTTTTTTTTTTTTATGCTAAATCAATGTTTTTTTTATAACATATTTTCTCACTTATAATTTGAATGTGAATGCAATAGGTATTTTAAGTGAAGGTAAAAATTTGACATTTTCATTTTTTTAAAAGATTTTCTAGTGTTGGGATGATTAGGGTTTATGGAAAATATTTTCAAATTTCAAATTAGTACTTTTATATTTGGTTTATGGTTTTATTAAAGTGTTAATTAAAAAAACTTAATAATCATTTGACCATATAAATAGTCTTTTATTCACAATTCTTGATGGTGGTGTTTTTGTTACTTCTTTTCACTTGTTCATGTGGGAAGATTATGTGGTGTTAGGAGTACTTCTTAAGCCTTTATACCCTTTTGCTAAAAAATCGCATGGTCCAATCTCATTGTTCCTTTGCTTTCTTATTTGAAGCATTCATATTGATCTTTAAAACTTGTATTCATTGCATCTTTGTTGAATCACTCTCTACTTAAACATGACTATTTACCATCTTCTATGTTATTTATTTTAGGGATTTTTCTTTCAAAACATTATGGGAATTCATTGTACATCTTTGATTGCTTGTGTTTAAAATGAAAAAACTTCATTTTTCATTAGTTTCAAAGATATTTATGTGAAGATTTTGAACATATTGGAAGTTATAGTGTTGGAGTCTATATTGTGAACTTATAATTTAGTGCCTCGTCATGATAACAATATTGTTAATTTTAGTCATCATTATTTTCACTACCAATTTCAACATGATTGAGGAATTATCGTAATGTTTATTTAGCCATTTATAAGTAGGTATCCTTATCGCTAACATGTAATCTTAAATGGTTCTTTATTTCAAATAAATATTAAAAAATGTGTTAACAAATTATATGTGTGTGTGTGTGTGCGTGTGTGTTTTGATTTTATCTTTTATACTTGATTATAAATGTTAATAGTTAGAGTACTTTGTGTAAACTAAAAAGTCTTAATATCTTCTATGTGTTTCCTAATTAATTTATTTTGTTATTTTACTATGATATGATTTTATGTGACAATGTCACCAATGCTTTGTACAACTATACTATGTTCATATTAATAATAATTTATGTTTAAGGTCACAACTAAGCCAAACATCTAATTGGTGTATGAGACTCCCTTGTTTGTGGGACAAGGTACCCCCTCCGTGCAACGATTTCACTGTGAAATTCTACGGAGGTATACAAACCCTACCCCCCTCTGGATATGAACATGTGACCTCCAAGGAGGAAACACATGTTCTTAACCATTAGGCCCACTTAGTTTAAGTTGAAATATGTGTGTTATGACACATTGTATTTGTGAAATAACTCCATCTATCAAGTCGCTCCATTGTGTATATTTAATTTTATCAAATCATAATTTATATAGAATTTTACACAACCTTTTACAAAGTGAGAAAATATAGCATAACTCAGTGATCAATAAACAATGGGACAACCATCATTGACTACTATATGTGAATGCATTCTAACTCACCACTATTATCCAAGGAAAACCACACCACCTGAAATAACTCGTTGGTGGTCTGTAAGGGGGCAGAATTCCGCTCATGCAAGATGCCTTTGGGTCTTGGGTCATTAACTTGTTTCCTTACGTCCAAGGAAAACGAACTATTAACCAAGAAAAATCAATTTTAGGTCATACTCCAAGACCAATAATTTTACACAACCTATATCATTAAAAAAATACACACAAAATTAAAAGAAAAACAATATATCGCTTTCCTCCAAGTATCAAACTTAGGTTTTTCTTATCTCCAAATATTGGACTTGTAAAACACTTGCCCCCCTAACCCTCTCTTAGGATGGTGGGGTGTAAGGATTCTCTTTCTCAACTCAACTCTTATCTAATTCTAAGGACCATAGATGGATTATGTTCTCCTTGGGCTCTCCAATGACTTTGACTATGTCCAAATCGACCTCTAGATCTAAAGTTACAGCCTCTCGAAGTTCCAGGCTCTCATTGTCAAAATCCTCCATATTGCCGCGTGAATTCCTACCACTCGTACCATCCAACGTGGTGCTAACATGGTACCAATGTGGTACCTATTCCTCGGCTCACCGCTCATTGGTTCTAACTTCATGAAACCTTTCTTCATCGTCATCGGGGTCCATCTCCCACAAGATATCATTTACCCCAATCTGCCTTGTTCCGACGACAATCACTCTAGCGAGTTCAATCATCAAATTTGACAACTCCCAGGACTTGACCTCTAACGGCTCTGATCATGTCAACGCCTCTAATTTGCACGATGATTAACATCCACGCTCTTAATCTTTCCTAATGTGTATTGGATGGGACCCACACTAATCAACGACTGAGATTTCATTTTGCCTCCCTGTCGACCAATGATTGTCTTTTAACCTTAAGCCCTTTTTCGTCGTCGACCCATCCTCTAGAATTCACTCCAGATCTCTACTCATCATCCTTCGATGAAGGACTGATATCTATCATCACCTATATCTGACAACTGAGATCATAGATGAAGACCTAAGAGCTTCTAGTCCCTCCGGGACCACTCACGTGTTCTTGGCCATTCAAATGGTGACACCTGTCACCCTTAGATACATTTTGGTTTCCCAGCTAGCACACCACATCGCCATGACATCGTCATCCCCTTTATCACTTAAACGAGACCTATGCAACCTACTATGGAGATCAATTCTCGCATGTGTGCCAATCGAGGACACTCGTTGCTCTTCACAGTCGTCATCAACAATATTTAGAACACATCACCTAATTTCATCACTCTTCTATTCCTCGATGACGATGTGACTCGTACCAATGGTCTAGATCTTGTCGAGGTCACTCCCAACATATCGATGGTCCTCGACTCATCTTAAGGTTTCCGTTGTCATTGTACTTCACGTGAGTCCTGGCACTCGATCACTCCCATCAACGATGCCTTTTCGATAAAGGGATAAGTTCTACTCGCCCTACCAAATCAATGGTTAAGGGTCATCCTGACTCAAAACATGGTTATTTCTTGGAATAACAATTCGGATTGAGACTTGATCGATTTGTGGGGTTCTACCTGGTTTTGTGAGGTCCTCAAGAGTTTAGAGTCTACCCTGAGATCGTTGAAGACTCCCCAGCTTCATCAAAAGGAAGTTCTTGCATATCTTGAAAGCTTTCCACATAAAGAGAATTATGTTTCCCTTGGGGCACACAACCCTTTATTCCTCACGGGAACCTTCCCTACACCAAAGCACTCGGGCCACTGTGCACTGACTATTTTGTCCATATCTTGCAAACTTTCCTCTCAAGGTTGCAAAATGGATACAGACTGCCATACTAGCCTATTTTCATGGTTTTAAGTGGTTAAACAATGGCAATGACAAGAATATCCCATTTACTCAGAATTTCAATTCATTGATTACTAGCATTCACATTTCCCATTTAAATAAGACAAATACATGTATACATCATTCATGCACAAATTAAAAAGACCAAGCTAAACACTTATCTGATTAGGGAAATAGCCAACACCAACTAACTGAGAGAGGATGTGATGCAGGAGCATCGCCTTCAAAGTAAAATACGCAAGCATGGAGGCAGGGACGTGACATCTCAGCATTTAACTCATAATTAAATCGATTGTTGAGATATTTTGTAAACAACATTTTAAAATGTAACTTGTTTGTAAAGTCTTAAGGACTGTAAAGGGTTGCAGATATAGAGTGTGAACTCTTATCTGGCAATAACTGTTAGTTATTGTAATAGGACAAAGTAGGTGACCGCTAAGAGTTGATAGGATAGGTTGCAGACAGGACGAGAGAGGTCATGGAGCCGGTCCTTAGATAATTTGTTGTTGTTGCATTGTAAAATCATTAGAGATCGTGATATAGGGATAGAGATCAGTAGGGAAGAATAGAGTAGAAGAAAGACGCAGTGGAGGACTGCAAGATTGTGTAATTTGTTTTCATGAATGAATAGAACAGACAGAACTGTCCCAAATCTTGGACTGTGTTCATTTGAATGAATGTTGTATTCTGTATAAGTTGTTTATTTTCATTGCGTTCATGTATGATTGTTCGAGAATTTTATCATATGAGTTTGTGACAAAACTGGATAATTTTCACTTGTTTCTCTTCTGAAACTTGTATGCAAGGTGTGCATCCCATACGCAAGGAGTGCGTCGGTTGAGTCTCAGATTGACTCAGAGTAGTTCAGAGAGAGCAAAGGAAACTTAGACCAGGTGCAAGGAGTGCACAGCGTCAGGAAGCGACCAAGTGTTGAAGAACCAGAACAGAGGAACGTCAGGTGGGCGAGAAGAATTTATTTTCAAGAAATCCTTCGAACTGAGTTATCGAAATCCCGAGAACACAAGGTGTGTGTGGGAAATCGAAATCCTTTTAAGGAAAAAGCTCAGAAGGGATAGCACTTTTCATAGGTGTTGACGAGATCCAGGAGTCGAACTCGCAGGAGAAGCAAAGGCTGAGACCTTTGAACTC
>ML777221.1:1646838-1662137 GCA_009831015.1 Picea engelmannii | reverse complement strand
TGTTGATCTAAGGGAGGATCGAACCGTTGGTTTCTTTCATTGGAAAGGAGATTTCAGAAAATTGGATATCGGGAGTCTGGAGAACGGAGGAGATTGTTTTCCAAAGTCCTGAAATGCAAACTTTCGATATGCGAAGAAAGGTTTTGAGTCGTTGGATCAGAGACAAATAGAAGGAGCACATACATGAGGAGATCAGATCGCATTCGTCAGATCTGAGCGCCTGGACTAACAGTCGTTGGATCCAGAGGAACGTGCGTGAGGTTTAAACCTTTTGGAGTTGCATAGGAGAAGCAGATTTGTGAAGTCTGAGTTCGCAAAAGGATCCTGACCGTCCATCGAGACAGAGCACGTGGTGAGAGACCAACATTTCACTAACTCGAAGACCAAGCTAAGTCAGGGAGAAGACGGAAGCTCAGGAGAGATAGTGAGTTGTTGATCTAAGGGAGGATCGAACCATTGGTTTCTTTCATTGGAAAGGAGATTTCGGAAAATTGGATATCAGGAGTCTGGAGAATGGAGGAGATTATTTTGCAAAGTCCTGAAACGCAAAATTTCGATACACGAAGAAAGGTTCTGAGTCGTCAGATCAGAGATAGATAGAAGGAGCACATACAGGAGGAGATCATATCACATCCGTTAGATCTGAGCACCTGGACTAACAGTCGTTGGATCCAAAGGAACGTGCACGAGGTTTAAACCCTTTGGAGTTGCATAGGAGAAGCAGATTTGCGAAGTCTGAGTTCGCAAAAGGATCCTGACCGTCCATCGAGATAGAGCACGTGGCGAGAGATCAACATTTCACTGACTCGCAGAGTGGAAAAGTCAAAGGAAAGGGTTGTCAGAACTCGCGAAATCCGATTTCACGATTTAATCGCAACCGTTGGTCGAAGAAGGGATCTGGACCGAAGATCTGGTCCCTAAAACAGCTCAAGGTTCAAAGTTTCAGGTTTTGGGAGGACAAGCAAGAAAACTTCGCGAGGCGCAAAGTCGCGAAGTGCAAAATCGTGAAATGCTTGAGAGTTGAGCCTCGGGTCATAGCAAGGAGTCATATGGAAGGAGGATAAGGGAGGAGCTAGCATGTGCTAGACCCTTGTCAGGATTTCAGAGATTGGGAGAGTCGGGGTGACTCACATACAAAGACTTGATATGCGAAATCGCGAAACACCTTTTGAGAGGCGTGTGGTCACAATCGATGGTCGGATGGAGGGAACTAGTGCCCAGTGTTTGTTCACGTAGGTGCATTTCGTAAAGGACCTATGGAAAATCATTTAGTGGAGGTTCCAGCAGGGACTAAAGAGTTGTTTCAGCTTAGAGAATTAGAATGATCCTTGACCGGGAGGTCGACAGACCCTGCTGAGGTAGGGGGGTTGCATAAGGTGGTGGGCTGCATCAGGTGGTATCAAAGTTGATATTGAGTTTGTTTGTAGACAACAGACAAAGGAGAGAGGAGATAAATTAGTATCAATTGTGGTATCAAGAATTTGATTTATGTCTATAGGTGACGCAGTGAAATCATGCCACTCAGGAGGCGTAGAGAAAATCCAGAAATGGAATAAGAAATGAGGCGACTCAGAATGAGACTGGACGCCATGGAAACAACATAAAGAAGAGCACCAGATGTTGGAGATATTAGTGAAGCTGAGGAAGAATAAGTAGAGGTCGAAGAAAATGTAGCAAAGGATGTTGCACAAGATCGCTTGATAAAAGTTGTTTCGAGAATAGGAGCCAGAGTAAGCATAGAGGTACCAATGTATGAAGGCAATTTAGATGTTGAAGAATTGTTAGGCTGGGTACGTGTTATGGAAAAATAGTTCGATGATGAAGATGTCAAAGAAGACAATATGGTGAGGCATGCAGTGACAAGACTGAAAGGTCATGCAACACTATGGTGGGATGAACTACAAGCCGAACGCAGGAGAAAATGTAAGCAAAAAATTAAAAGTTGGGATAGGATGGTAGTGAAGTTGAAAGCCAAATTTATCCCAAAGGACTATCAAATCAATATGTTCATAAGATTGAAAAACCTGAAACAAAGAAGCTTATCAGTGAAGGAGTACACTGAGGAATTTTACAGACTGAACATCAGGGCTGGACAGAAAGAGAATGAAGATGAAAAAACAGCCAGGTATATTAATGGGTTGAGATATGAAATACAAGAGGAGATCAGCATGATGTTTGTTAGTACAGTCGAGTATGCTTATTAAGCAGCCTTGAAAGCTGAAGAGAAATTGGTCAGGAAGCAAAGCCAACGAAACAAAGGAAGAAATTCAAGCAGAGTTAAGGGAACTAGCAGAGAAAAGTTCTAGAAACCAAAGCCTGAAGCTGGCAAACAACATAGTCACCCAGAGAAAGGTGGAGGTTCTAAAGAAGGACAACATGGAGGAAGGAGTTCTTTTTCCAGAGGACAAGGAAGAGCCAGAGGAGATGAAGTTAGATGTTATACCTGCGAAAAATTAGGGCACAAGTCTTGGGAATGCCCCGAGAGAAAGAAAGAAGGAGGTGAAGCACACATTGCTGAAGCATAGAAGCATGTGGAAGCAAAAGCAACAGAAGGAGAAAAGAACCTCATGATGAGGAAAATTCTTCTTAAACCAGAGAAGGATGTAGAGGAATCAGTTCAGTGAACAAGTCTATTCAGAACTGCTTACAAGACGAAAGACACAGTTTGCAAGGTGATCATAGACAGTGGGAGCACTGACAATCTAGTATCCACAAAGATGGTGGAGAAACTGGAGTTGAAGACAACTGCACATCCAAAGCCATACAAGGTATCATGGTTGCAGAAAGGACATCAATTGATAGTAAGTCAAAAATGCCAAGTTGAATTTAAAATAGGAGGTTATAGGGATGAAATATTATGTGATGTAATTCCTATGGATGTCTGTCGTATTTTATTGGGGAGACCATGGCAGTTTGATAGAAAAGTTATTCATGATGGAAGAAAGAATACTTATACTCTAGAAAATAATGGTACGACACATATGTTGTTACCAATAGAAGACAAAGAGAAAAAGACAGAAGCTAGTTCAAGTATACTTCTCATGACTAGGAAGGAACTCTTGAATGAAGTCAAGAAGGAAAAAGAAATGCAGTTTGTTGTAGTGAGGAAGCCTAGAGTTATCCTTACAAATACTTATGTAGAAGATTTGCCTGAAGAAATCCAGGAACTGTTAGAAAACTTTGCTAACATAGTAGTGCATGAGTTACCACACTCATTGCCACCCATTAGGAGTGTAATCCATCATATTGACCTTATTCTAGGAGCTAGTTTACTGAACAAAGCAGCTTATAGGTTGACACCTAGAGAGAATGAGGAAGTCAAAAATCAATTCCAAGAGTTGTTGGATAAAGGTTTAGTCAGGGAAAGCCTAAGCCCACGCGCAGTACTGATTGTGTTAAGTCGAAAGAAGGATGGAGGATGGAGACTGTGTACAGATTACAGAGTTTAGGAAAGCCCTGCTTGATTGCTGAATTAAAGAGTTTGTGTTTGTGTGGGATAAGGATTGGCCCTCCGATTTTAAAAATTCCAGCTTGGTAGCCTTCAATGTCCTTAGCTTTCCCATTTGCAAGTTGCTTAACCCCAAACTCTCGCATGTGTGCCAATCGACGACACTCGTTGCTCTTCAGAGTCGTCATCAACAATATTTAGAACACATCGCCTAATTTCATCACTCTTCTATTCCTCAACGACGATGTGACTCATACCAATGGTCTAGATCTTGTCGAGGTCACTCCCAACATATCAATGGTCCTTGACTCATCTGAAGGTTTTCGTTGTCATCGTACTTCACATGAGTCCCGACACTCGATCACTCCCATCAACGATGCCTTTTCGATGAAGGGATAATTTCTACTTGCCCTACCAAATCGATGGTTAAGGGTCATCCTGACTCAAAACATGGTTATTTCTTGGAATAACAATTCGGCTTGAGACTTGGTCAATTTGTGGGGTTCTACCTGGTTTCGTGAGGTCCTCAAGAGTTTAGAGTCTACCCTGAGATCGTCGAAGACTCCCCAACTTCATCAAAAGGAAGTTCTTGCATATCTTGAAAGCTTTCCACATAAAGAGAATTATGTTTCCCTTGGGGCACACAACCCTTTATTCCTCACGGGAACCTTCCCTACACCAAAGCACTCGGGACACTATGCAATGAAGATTTTTTCCATATCTTGCAAACTTTCCTCTCAAGGTTGCAAAATGGATACAGACTGCCATATTAGCCTATTTTCATGGTTTTAACTGGTTAAACAATGGCAATGACAAGAATATCCCATTTACTCAGAATTTCAATTCATTGATTACTAGCATTCACATTTCCCATTTAAATAAGACAAATACATGTATACATCATTCATGCACAAATTAAAAAGACCAAGCTAAACACTTATCTGATTAGGGAAATAGCCAACACTAACTAACTAAGAGAGGATGTGATGCAGGAGCATCGCCTTTAAAGTCAAAGATGCAAGCATGGAGGCAGGGACGTGACATCTCAGCATTTAACTAAGAATTAAATCGATTGTTGAGATATTTTGTAAACAACATTTTAAAATGTAACTTGTTTGTAAAGTCTTAAGGACTGTAAGGGGTTGTAGATCTAGAGTGTGAACTCTTATCTGGCAATAATTGTTAGTTATTGTAATAGGACAAAGTAGGTGACCGCTAAGAGTTGATAGGATAGGTTGCAGACAGGACGAGAGAGGTCATGGAGCCGATCCTTAGATAATTTGTTGTTGTTGCATTGTAAAATCATTAGAGATCATGATATAGGGATAGAGATCGGTAGAGAAGAATAGAGTAGAAGAAAGACGCAGTGGAGGACTGCAAGATTGTGTAATTTGTTTTCATGAATGAATAGAACAGACATAATTGTCCCAAATCTTGGACTGTGTTCATTTGAATGAATGTTGTATTCTGTACAAGTTGTTTATTTTCATTTCGTTCATGTATGATTGTTCGAGAAGTTTATCATATGAGTTTGTGACAAAACTGGATAATTTTCACTTGTTTCTCTTCTGAAACTTGTATGCAAGGTGTGCATCCCATACGCAAGGAGTGCATCAATTGAGTCTCAGATTGACTCAAAGAAGATCAAAGAGAGCAAAGGAAACTTATACCAGGTGCAAGGAGTGCACAGCGTCAGGAAGCGACCAAGCGTTGAAGAACCAGAACAGAGGAACGTCAGGTGGGCGAGAAGAATTTCTTTTCAAGAAATCCTTTGAATTGAGTTATCGAAATCCTGAGAACACAAGGTGTGTGTGGGAAATAGAAATCCTTTTAAGGACAAAGCTCAAAAGGGATAGCACTTTTCATAGGTGTTGACGAGATCCAGGAGTCGGACTCGCAGGAGAAGCAAAGGCCGAGACCTTTGAACTCTAAGAAATCTTCTAAGTCCGGGAGAAGACAGAAGCTCAGGAGAGATAGTGAGTTGTTGATCTAAGGGAGGATCGAACCGTTGGTTTTTTTCATTGGAAAGGAGATTTCGGAAAATCAGATATCGAGAGTCTGGAGAACGGAGGAGATTGTTTTCCAAAGTCCTGAAATGCAAAATTTCGATACGCAAAGAAAGGTTTTGAGTCGTTGGATCAGAGACAGATAGAAGGAGCACATACAGGAGGAGATCAGATCGCATCCGTCAGATCTGAGCGCCTGGACTAACAGTCGTTGGATCCAAAGGAACGTGCACGAGGTTTAAACCCTTTAGAGTTGCATAGGAGAAGCATATTTGCGAAGTCTGAGTTCACAAAAGGATCCTGACCGTCCATCGAGACAGAGCACATGGCAAGAGATCAACATTTCACTGACTCGCAGAGTGGAAAAGTCAAAGGAAAGGGTTGTCAGAACTCGCGAAATCTGATTTCGCGATTTAATCGCAACCGTTGGTCGAAGAAGGGATCTAGACCGTAGATCCGGTCCCAAAAAGAGCTCAAGGTTCAAAGTTTCAGGTTTTGGGAGGACAAGCAAGAAAACTTCGCGAGGTGCAAAGTCGCGAAGTCCAAAATCGTGAAACGCTTGAGAGTTGAGCCTCAGGTCATAGCAAGGAGTCATATGGAAGGAGGATAAGGGAGGATCTAGCATACGCTAGACCCCTGTTAGAATTTCAGAGATTGGGAGAGTCAGGGTGACTCACATACAAAGACTTGATACGAAAAATCATGAAACGCCTTTTGAGAGGCGTGTGGTCACAGCCGGTGGTCGCGTGGAGGGAACTAGTGCCCAGTGTTTGTTCCCGCAGGTGTAGTTTGCAGAGGACCTATGGAAAATCGTTTAGTGGAGGTTCCAGCAGGGACCAAAGAGTTGTTTTAGCTTAGAGAATTAGAATGATCCTTGATCGGCAGGTCGACAGACCCTGCTGAGGTAGGGGGGCTGTATAAGGTGGTGGGCTGCATCAGGTGGTATCAAAGGTGATATTGAGTTTGTTTGTAGATATCAGACAAAGGAGAGAGGAGATAAATTGGTATCAATTGTGGTATCAAGAATTTGATTTATGTCTGTAGGTGACGCAGTGAAATCATGCCACTCAAGGGGCGTAGAGAAAATCCAGAAATGGAAGAAGAAATGAGGTGACTCAGAATGAGACTGGACACCATGGAAACAACACAAAGAAGAGCACAAAATGTTGGAGATATTAGTGAAGCTGAGGAAGAATAAGTAGAGGCCGAAGAAAATGTAGCAAAGGATGTTGCACAAGATCGCTTGATAAAAGTTGTTTCAAGAATAGGAGCCAGAGTAAGAATAGAGGTACCAATGTATGAAGGCAATTTAGATGTTGAAGAATTGTTAGGCTGGGTACGTGTTAAGGAAAAATAGTTCGATTATGAAGATTTCAAAGAAGACAATATGATGAGGCATGCAGTGACAAGACTGAAAGGTCATGCAACACTATGGTGGGATGAACTACAAGCCGAATGCAGGAGAAAATGTAAGCAAAAAATTAAAAGTTGGGATAGGATGGTAGCGAAGCTGAAAGCCAAATTTATCCCAAAGGACTATCAAATCAATATGTTCAAAAGATTGAAAAACCTGAAACAAATAAGCTTATCAGTGAAGGAGTACACTGAGGAATTTTATAGACTGAACATCAGGGCTGGACAGAAAGAGAATGAAGATGAAAAAACAGCCAGGTATATTAATGGGCTGAGATATGAAATACAAGAGGAGATCAGCATGATGATTGTTAGTACAGTCGAGGATGCTTATCAAGCAGCCTTGAAAGATGAAGAGAAATTGGTCAGGAAGCAAAGCCAACGAAACAGAGGAAGAAATTCAAGTAGAGTTAAGGGAACTAGCAGAGAAAAGTTCCAGAAACCAAAGCCCGAAGCTGGCAAACAACATAGTCACCCAGAGAAAGGTGGAGGTTCTAAAGAAGGACAACATGGAGGAAGGAGTTCTTTTTTTAGAGGACAAGGAAGAGCCAGAGGAGGTGAAGTTAGATGTTATACCTGCGGAAAATTAGGGCACAAGTCTTGGGAATGCCCCGAGAGAAAGAAAGAAGAAGGAGGTGAAGCACACATTGCTGAAGCATAGAAGCATGTGGAAGCAGAAGCAATAGAAGGAGGAAAGAACCTCATGATGAGGAAAATTATTCTTAAACCAGAGAAGGATGTAGAGGAATCAGTTCAGTCAACAAGTCTATTCATAACTGCTTGCAAGACGAAAGACATAGTTTGCAAGGTGATCATAGACAGTGGGAGCACTGACAATCTAGTATCCACAAAGATGGTGGAGAAACTGGAGTTGAAGACAACTGCACATCCAAAGCCATACAAGGTATCATGGTTGCAGAAAGGACATCAAGTGATGGTAAGTCAAAAATGCCAAGTTGAATTTAAAATAGGAGGTTATAGGGATGAAATATTATGTGATGTAATTCCTATGGATGTCTGTCGTATTTTATTGGGGAGACCATGGCAGTTTGATAGAAAAGTTATTCATGATGGAAGAAAGAATACGTATACTCTAGAAAATAATGGTAGGACACATATGTTGTTACCAATAGAAGGAAAAGAGAAAAAGACAGAAGCTAGTTCAAGTATACTTCTCATGACTAGGAAGGAACTCTTGAATGAAGTCAAGAAGGAAAAAGAAATGCAGTGTGTTGTAGTGAGGAAGCCTAGAGTTATCCTTACAAATACTTATGTAGAAGATTTTCCTAAAGAAATCTAGGAACTGTTAGAAAGCTTTGCTAACATAGTAGTGGATGAGTTACCACACTCATTGCCACCCATTAGGAGTGTAATCCATCATATTGACCTTATTCCAGGAGCTAGTTTACTGAACAAAGCAACTTATAGGTTGACACTTAGAGAGAATGAGGAAGTCAAAAATCAAGTCCAAGAGTTGTTGGATAAAGGTTTAGTCAGAGAAAGCCTAAGCCCATGCACAATACCGATTGTGTTAAGTCCAAAGAAGGATGGGGGATGGAGAATGTGTACAGATTATAGAGCCATCAACAAGATAACCATTAGGTATATATTTCCTTTACCGAGGATGGATGATTTGATGGATTGTTTGAGTGGAGCAAGTTATTTTTCCAAGATAGACTTGAAGAGTGGATATCATCAAAGAAGAATGAGAGAGAGAGGTGAATGGAAAACAACATTCAAGACAAATGAAGGATTGTTTGAATGGTTGGTCATGCCATTTGGGTTGACAAATGCACCGAGCACATTTATGAGATTGATGAACGAAGTATTGAAAGACTTCATAGGCAAATTTGTCATAGTATATCTGGATGACATACTAATGTTCAGTAAGACAAAGGGAGAACACTTAAGGCATTTGACATCAGTGATGGAAAAGTTGCAGCAAGAAAAATTGCTGATAGATCTAAAGAAAATCTCTTTTATGAAGAAGGAACTCATATACTTGGGTTTCGTGATATCTTCAAATGAATACAAGATGGATCCAGAAAAGGTGAGAGAAATCAAAGAATGTCCGTCGCCAAGAAATATATTTGAGGTAAGAATTTTTCATGGGTTAGCAATATTTTATAGAAAGTTTATCAGAAATTTCAGTGGTATATGTGCACCCATGTTGGACACTATGAAGAAGAAACACAAGTCCTTTAGTTGGACAGAGGATGTTGAGAAAAGTTTCAAAGTGTTAAAGGAGAATATCACAGAACAACCAATTCTGGTCTTGCCAGATTTTGGAAAAACATTTCAAGTGAGATGTGATGCAAGTAGATTAGATATTGGACCAGTCTTGAGTCAGGATAATAGGCCAGTTTCTTATTTCAGTGAGAAAATGAATGGCACCAAACATAAATTTCCACGTGTGACAAAGAATTTTATGCGGTGATTCAAGATTTGAAGAAGTGGAGGCACTATTGAATTCCTAAAGAATTTGTATTGTACAGTGATAATCAAGATTTGAAATTTATTACTAGACAAGAAAAGTTGAATCAGAGACATGCAAAATGGGTAGAATCTATGCAAAATTTTACTTTTGTTATTAAACATATTGTTGGAACTGCTAACAAATTTGCAGATGCTTTGAGAAGGAGGAGTTTAATTGTACATGAATTCCAAGTGGAGACCTTAGGGTTTGAACACCTCAAGGAAATGTATCAGGAAGATGCAGATTTCAAGGAAGCTTATGAGGCATGCAAGAATCATTTGTTGGGAGATAGAAGCCCATGGACTGAATATTTGATCTAGGATGGATTATTATTCAAGGGAAGCCAACTATGCATACCGAAGTGCTCAATGAGAGATAATTTGATGAAGGAGAAACACAACAGAGGTTTAGCTAGACATTTTGGTCATGATAAGACATTTGCACAACTGAGTAATTCATATAATTGGTCAAGCATGAGGGCAGAGGTGAAAAAGTTTGTGAACAGATGCAGAATTTGTCAGTATGCAAAATGAAGACAACAGAACACTGGTTTGTATCAGCCATTACCAATTCCAGAAAGGTTGTGGGATGCAATCAATATGGATTTTGTTTTGGGATTGCCTAGAACTCAGAAAGAGAGTGATTCCATATTTGTTGTGGTGGAAAAAATTTCAAAAATGGCACATTTCATACCATGCTAGAAGACAAGCAATGATACACACATAGCCAATTTGTTTTTCAGAGAAGTAGTGAAACTACATGGATTGTCGAGGAGCATAGTCTCAGACAGGGACACCAAATTTGTAGGACACTTTTGGAGGACTCTATGGAAGAGGCTGGGGAAAAACTTGTCCTTTAGTTCATCATATCACCCTTAGAAAGATGGATAGACTGAAGTAGTAAACATGAGTCTGGGAAAATTGTTGAGAAGTTTAGTCATTGAGCAAGGTCGTCAATGGGATCAGATTATGGCACAAGAAGAATTTGCATTCAACAATTCAGTGAACATGAGCATGAGGAAAAGTCCATTTGATATTGTGTATGGTATACAGCCAAGAGGGATTACAGAATTGAGAGATCTGAATCAAGATGAGTTCAGGAGTGTTGGAGCAAAGGATTTTGCAACAAAAATGCAGAAACTCCATGAGAGAGTCAAAGAAAAGCTACAGGACAACATCCAGAAATATAAGAACAGAGTTGATCAGAATAAGAATAGAGTTTATCAGAAAAGGAGAGAAGTTCAATTCGAAGTTGGAGATGAATTTTTAGCTCATTTGAGAAAAGAAAGGTTTCCAAGGGGAACTTATAACAATTTGAAGATGAATAAGATAAGACCATGCATGATTCTCAGGAAATTCCCAGCCAATGCTTACGAGATTGAGTTTCCATACAATGTTGGGATATCGGTGATATTCAATGTTACAGACATGTATCCTTACAGGATAGATGAGGCAGGAGAATCATATGATCATAAAGAAGTTTAGTGGGAAGAACAATTTCCCACAGTAGAAAAACCTGAGATGGATAAAATCATTGAACAGGGAGATGGAAAGAAGAACAGGAGGAAGACATATCCTGAGTACTTAGTGAAGTGGAAAGATCATCCAGTGGAAGATGCAATTTGGGTCACAGAACCTGATATTTTGGAGCATGGAAAAAAAATACAGGAACTCATCGATAGGAGTCCGTGAAAATTTTAACCAGAGGAGTATGATGTAGGAGCATCACCTTCAAAGTAAAAGACACAAGCATGGAGGCAGGGATGTGACATCTCAACATTTAACTCAGAATTAAATCGGTTGTTGAGATATTTTGTAAACAACATTTTAAAATGTAACTTGTTTGTAAAGTCTTAAGGACTGTAAGGGGTTGCAGATATAGAGTGTGAACTCTTATCTGGAAATAACTGTTAGTTATTGTAATAGGACAAAGTATTTAACCGCTAAGAGTTGATAGGATAGGTTGCAAACAAGACAAGAGAGCTCATGGAACTGGTCCTTAGATAGTTTGTTGTTGTTGCATTATAAAATCATTAGAGATCATGAGATAGGGATAGATATTAGTAGAGAAGAAAAGAGTAGAAGAAAGACGCAGTGGAGGACTGCAAAATTATGTAATTTGTTTTCATGAATGAATAGAACAGACAGAATTGTCCCAAATCTTGGAGTGTGTTCATTTGAATGTGTGATTGAATGAATGTTGTATTCTATATAAGTTGTTTATTTTCATTTCGTTCATGTATGATTGTTCGAGAAGTTGATCGTATGATTTCATGACAAAACTGGATAAGTTTCACTTGTTTCTCTTCTGAAACTTGTATGCAAGGTGTGCATCCCGTACGCAAAGAGTTCGTTAGTTGAGTCTCAGATTGACTCAGAGGAGTTCAAAGAGAGCAAAGGAAACTTAGACCAGGTGCAAGGAGTGCACAGCGTCAGGAAGCGACCTAGCATTGAAGAACCAAAACAGAGGAATGTCAGGTGGGCGAGAAGAATTTCTTTTCAAGAAATCCTTCGAACTGAGTTATCGAAATCCCAAGAATGCAAGGTGTGTGTGGGAAATCAAAATCCTTTTAAGGACAAAGCTCAGAAGGGATAACACTTTTCATAAGTGTTGATGAGATCCAGGAGTTGGACTCGCAAGGGAAGCAAAGGCTGAGACCTTTGAACTCTAAGAAATCTTCTAAGTCGGGGAGAAGACAGAATCTCGGGAGAGATAGTGAGCCGTCGATCTAAGTGAGGATCGAACCGTTGGTTTTTTTCATTGGAAAGGAGATTTCGGAAAATTGGATATTGGGAGTCTAGAGAATGGAGGAGATTGTTTTCCAAAGTTGCGAAATGCAAACTTTTGATCCGCGAAGAAAGGATCTGAGCCATCGGATCAGAGATAGACAGAAGGAGCATGCGCAGGAGGAGATCAGATTGCAACTGGTGGATCTGAGCACCTGGACTAACAATCATTGGATCCAGAGGAATGTGCACGAGGTTTAAACCCTTTGGAGTTGCACAGGAGAAGCATATTTGTGAAGTCTGAGTTCACGAAAGGATCCTGACCATCCATCGAGAAAGAGCACGTGGCGAGAGATCAACATTTCGCTGACTCGCAGAGTGGAAAAGTCAAAGGACAGGGTTGTGAGAACTCGTGAAATCCGAGTTCGTGATTTAATCACAACCATTGGTCGAAGAAGGGATCTGGACCATAGATCTGGTCCCGAAAAGAGCTAAAGGTTTGGAGTTTTGGGTTTTGGGAGGACAAGCAAGCAAACTACGCGAGGGGCAAAGTCGCGAAGTGAGAAATCGTGAAACGCTTGAGAGTTGAGCCCTGGGTCATAGCGAGGAGTCATATGGAAGGAGGATAAGGGAGGAGCTAGCATGTGCTATACACCTGTCAGGATTTCAGATATCGAGAGAGTCGGGGGTGACTCATATACAAAGACCCAATACGTAAAATCGTGAAACACCTTTTGAGAGGCGTGCGACCATAGCCAGTGGTCGCATGGAGAGAACTCGTGCCCAATGTTTGTTCACATGGGTGCAGTTTGCAAAGGACCTGTGGAAAATCATTTAGTGGAGGTTCCGGCAGGGACCAAGGAGTTGTTTCAGCTCATAGAATTAGAACGATCCTTAACCGGGAGGTCGACAAACCCTGTTGAGGTAGGGGGGATGCATCAAGATGTCTTTCTCCCCAACCTTAGGCCATACTGTGAAGTTTCTTCCTATAGTACACCACCCTTGTACCGAGCCATGATACCACAAGGGGAATGATTCAGTTGGTTTCCAAGCTTAAGATGATCCAGGAAGGTTACTCTCCTTCCTCTTCTGACAACAACATAAGTTTCCCCCTTTCCACTGAGCTCAAGGTCTCTACAGGTTTATCAAGTAGTTTATCAACTAGATTTCTTCTACATAAGGGAGCCCCTTCTCTGTGATACAATCCCTCGAGAACCTCCCCTTACCAGTGTTGGTTTATGTCCAGTAGTACCAAGTTGTATCCCTCTGTTGCTCCAGTCTGGATCCGAGTCTTCTTTGTTTCAAGGTGATCATCATTAACTCAGACGAGCTTCCTATTTTGTTCAAGGAAATATCTCCCTTCTCTTCTCTTCAATCTGCACAAACGAACACCTCTATTCATTGCGCTCTTAGCCTACAAACTCATCGCTCATGTACTCTTTCTTAGAGTGTTCTTTTGATGCCACTCTCAGTGACTAACTATTTTCTCCTCTCGTCTTCTATCTCTCTTTGTTTGTGTTCATGTCCCGATAGTCTTCATGTATGTCTCTCTTCCTTTTGGTGGTATCGTGGTGTTTTTCCACCTTTTGTGTCTCCTTCCCCAATCCCTCAGGGTTCTCGTGGATTCCTGCAGACGTGACCTGTTGTTCTGGGGTCCGAATTCTTGAAGGGAAATGTGTGGTGTCCTCTGCATCAGTTTACTTCAGTTAACCCTTTCCTTCTTCAAGAAGTCAAAACTATCAGTAGTTATTAACTACCTCAACCACCAACCTTGTTCCTCATAACAGTTCACTTGGTTTCATACAGGTCAGGTACGTTGGTAGCTGTATGTTTATGCCTTGTAAGCATAAGTTGGCTTATTAAACAAGCTTCTTATTTTCTTCACTAAAACATCTTAGCTTCACCTTACCCAACCACTTCATCAATTCTTGCTTCCTTGATTCCCACTTGTGCATCATGACCAGTACTTTCAAGGTTGTTCCCTCTCAGTCAGTTGTCTGGTGTATTTTATCAATCAAAACATGATTACAAGTTTCATAAACATAACCAGATGAAGTCTTAAGCATAATTATGGCTATGGGGGAAAACATGGTCTTATAGGACCGAAACTCTTAATTACTTACAATTGCACTAAATGCAAATTCCATACTTTTGTTTTCGTGATATCAAGTTTAAACTTTTTTATAACAAGACATATAAACTACATAGTGGCTAGTACCTACCCATCATGAAAGTAGATAGTTAGATTGAGCTCATATTTATATCTATGCTTATCTTTCTACCATTGGCATGCAACTTCGTTGCTTTTATGTGGATGAAGAGATGAAAACCAATGCAAAAACAATGAACTATATCTCCATATTGTTTGCAACAATATAAAGGTATTAAAAGGCATAACACCACCCTAGACCAGACATCGTCCATTAAAAGAATGTTGTATGCTAGAAAAAGAACTTACAGATAACTGAGTTAGGGTAGTTTATTGGACAAACAAAATATATAGTCTCAATCGCCAACTCTTATGGTCAAGAATGTCTGACTCTATCTGATACATTTTCATCTCTTAAAGCATTGTCTTGAGCCAAACTACCTCACACACTCCTTTCGCTTCTCTTCGGTATTTTTCTTTTATTCGATAAAAAGGGACTTTACCCTTTCTTATTTTCAAATAATTTAACTTTAAGGACATAGTCAAGCCCCCCATATAGGTTGAATAATAAATAGAAAGGACTAAGATTGAACCAAACTCCTTTCACTCTTGGAGTCTTATTGTTATTCAATGCAGTTTAGTTTGCTAATTGTCCTTGCAATTTCACCATTTAGATCGAGAGTGTGGTTCTTGAATTTTTCTCTTTTATGGTTCATGTTTCTTTAGAACTACATATCCATTTTTAATACAAGTTTATGTGTATCATTTTTAACCTATATATATATATATATGATGATGATGATGATGATGATGATGATGATTAACGTCCACTAATACCTAATTGGTCTATCGGACCTTAAGAGGGTAAGTGATTACTTGTGATTCTTTAGAATTTTGTTTCTATGCTCGAAAAGCATTAAGAGAATCTTTCCAAGATTACCATACTTTTGTTGAGTTAAGAGGTTAGGAAGGTTGGTAGTGTGATCAATATTTTGAAAATGAGATCTAATATGGGTATAGGCTGGACAATCTAAAAGAAAGTGCTTTTCATCTTCAACCTTCTTAGTGTCACAAAGGTGAC
>ML777221.1:1629603-1646738 GCA_009831015.1 Picea engelmannii | reverse complement strand
GAAGGAATGTGGCCATGCCACATTTCATACAGAGTCTTGTTTTTAGGAGAATGATATGGACACTTGTTTTTGACATAAACTGCACATAGAACTGCATCATTCCAAAACATTAATTTAACATTCTTGAAAAACATCATGGAACGAACCCTATTTAAGAGTGTCACATTCATTCGTTCAATCACATCGTTATGTTGAGGATTGTATGGAACAGTCGGTTTGATGCTTGATCCCATAGCTCGACCCTCGAACATACTAATCCATACAAGCTCTCCAACCCAAATTATATTAGCTCACCAGCCTAATCACATTTGCACAATTACATAATAATTTGTTAGGATTAAAACTGGGGATGTTACACACTCCTCTTTTTATAAATATATGTTTTTTTGGTCTTTGGAAGTGCTATATTTGATTCCCACCTTGTTTAGGTTGCTTGCTGTGAAAATCATAGAAATATTCATTGTGATAAATGATAACATGTTGGGATGTTTCTCTATCATCAAGTACTCCACTTTTGCAAAGTTTAAAGAGAACCCGGGCTTCTTGGTCTTCAAAACCAGAACAATTACTAAGACAATCATTGTTATGAGGACTCTAATGATTATAAATACTATTGAAATACAACAACAACATTGCTTACATGAAATGTGGGAATCCTTGTAATCTTCTTCTCGAAATGAACTTGTATGAGTGAAATTATAAGAAGCCATCCTTTTTTTATTATATTAAGATGAATATTACTATTTTGTGAGTCCTCTATGACTATATATTGTTATTTTATGAGGTGTAAGGTATAATGTCTTACCTACGATATCATATGCTTTGATAGTCTTGCAAACTGACAACACCTATTCTTTTCTTTTCCATGAATCCTTCACCTTATTGTTCAAGTACTCGGGGAATAATATTTAGAGGATAGAATTCATGTTGAAGCCTTGTCTCCCACACCTTACTTAGTTTTTCCACCCTTTTGGTGGCAAGGTAAATCAATACTCTAAAATTACTTCTCATGCATTCTTTTCCACTCTTTGTTTACGACTTCACAACATAGGAAATCCTTATGTGACCCTTCTTACACTTTTGGACATATGATATGCCCAACAACAAACTTCCTCACAAATTGTTCTTTTCCTAGAGCATCGTTACTATAATATGGGAAATAACATTTTCTTAATTGATAGATAAGCTTAGTGAATAGGAAGATTTCTCTCAACCATTCCTTATTCCCTGACTACTTATTTTTTGGGGGTTGTCAAGTGGTTCATCTCCAGGGTGGGATGTAGAGGGTTGTTATCGACATGGGTTGGGTTCTATCCTATCTCATCATCCCTTCAACGAGCCCTACAACAACTGTAACAATGTTAGCATTTCTTGCCTGCTCTTGACCATGAAATTATTGGCTTTCTCATTATGCACATGCATAGGAGGTGAGTTGCTCAAATTGAAATTAATTGCTATTCTAGAAAAAAACAACTCATACCAAAAAATGTGTGGATGGTATGCCTGTATCTAATGCTATATCTTATGATTTCATGGTGATATTCACAATAGAAGAGACCATGGTGAAAATAATTGTCTAGCTTAAACGAACGCTTAATGGATGTGTCTTCACAATGCACAAGCAACCGTTAGTTGGCAAGCATAACACAAGAGTTTGGGTATGGACCCATCATTCAACTTCGCATTCCACTTGTCAAGAGATAGGCCCGCCACTCTTTGACCCACGTGACTCTAGAACACTTGTCTGCCTCTTGGGTTTGTTAGAATGCCAAAGTTGATTTTGCCAACTAATTAAGAACTACAAGTTCCTTCAAAACAAATGTTTTTGAAAGCTAATATATTATTTTGTAGAAAAATCCACTTAACAAGGAGCATGTCATCAATAAAGGTTTTGGTGGGTGTAATTGTCAAAATTTCAACCCTTGGAAAATTACTTCCTTATGATCTCAAGCAAAAAATTACTTGCTAAATTTTTAAACAGAAAAATTTAGATCATAGAATAATTACACACTGGTTGGAAATTAAATAGTGGAAGCACACATAAAATTTTAGCCCTTCAAATATCATCTTTTCATTAAAATTATTTAAAGCTTACAAGGGCTCTCGAACTGGGAAAATAGTCCACTGAGAAAAGAATCAAATTACAACAAAACCTAGTTGTTCTGGCCTTGCCAGAAACTTAGTTGAAGAAACCCTCTGCATGGTTTCCTGATCCGTTGCTTGATCTGGTTCCCTTGGTGCCCGATCTGTTTCTTTTGTTTCTTGATCTGCCCATATCCGCAACCCACGGCCTGCACGGCCTAATCAAACTCAAATCTACTGTTGTACGACCCCAAAAATCATATGGTCTTTGCCTCCCTGCTAGATAGTATGACCTCCACGAATTTCTGGCTGCCGGGTTGTTCTTCCACTTGTTGCTATTGTTTGTTCTCTCCTCCTTAGGATTGAGCAAAATTCCTTCTTTTCTCTCTCTGGGTCTCAACACATTGTGAGTCACTCTGTGTGGAAATCCTTTATCACTCTCTCTATGTCTCACTTGTGCTTCTCTAACACTCTTTTCTATCTCTATTCCTTTCACTTTGTCTTTCTTTTATAACTTTGATTTGATGACCAAGTCTCCATAACCCTAATCTCTCAATAAGATTGACTATTGAGATTAAATTCTGATAGAGAGTGGAGATTATATCTAAACCACTAATGTAACTACTTTACATTTTATTAGACATTAATCAACTCAATATAAAAGTCTATTCACTTTAAAATTATCTTTAATTAAAATAAATTAGAAAAATAAGAAAGGTTTTCTTTGGACGACTTCTACATATCGAACACTAAACTTGTACATAAGTTTTTGTCCAACACTACAAACATCAACATTCTTAGTAAGCAAACCTTTTAACCTTTTCTTTGGACATGTAATAATTCATAAACTGATCATTTATTTTCTTTTGGTAATAAAAGTTACAATTTTTCAAACTTAAATTATTATACGCTCACATTGTTTTTATAAATGCTTTACTTTGTCCCCGAGATGTAGGATAGTCTGTGACACAGTGTGTTGTTAAGGCACTCTGTGATGTTAAAGTCACCGGTTCGAAATCTGCGTGGACAAAAAATCCAGCCATGTTAAGGGTTGGTATGGCTCACGCCGGGTGCGATCCCCGAGTTGTTTTGACGGCTTAGATGCCCTTGAGTCGCGGTTTCTCGGCCACACGCTAGTCCCTCACATTCACGAACAAACTAGCAAACAAAAAAAAATGCTTTACTTTATTTATTGTACTCAAATAATTCAATACTATCATTATACCCCACTTTGAAAATTCACAAAAATAACACTTAGATCTTTAGTAAAAGCACTTACGTACATCTAGTGAACCAATCCTTTTACTCCCTTCCACTCAACAACATGAGAGGAAACATAAGTGTCTCTTCAATGACGCTGATCCTTCAAGGAACTATACATAGATTCTAAACCTTATTAGATTCTAAACCTTATTATATAGTTTAAGTTGTTAAAAAACGTGTATTAAAAATGAGTGTTGTTTAAGTGTTTTAAGTTTTGGTTCTTATGAATTCACAATTTTAAATTGTTTAAATTGCATTTTTAAATGTAAAAATAGATTTAGTTTCTTGAAAATTTCCCAAAATACTCAAATTATATAAAAATAACCACTCAAATTTACAAATCCAATAATTTCTCACATGATTTTAAATAAATATCACCCAAAAATATTAAAAAAAAAACCAAAACATAAAACATTTAAACTACAACTTAAAAATGTACATATAATTTTTTTATAAATTAAAAATATTTTTTATTCTAAAAAAACATGAACCATACCATAAATGAAAAACGCTGTAAACTTCATTGAATAACAATACTTTTAACAAAATACTTTTTGAGTAATTGAAGACCATGGGTAGCTTCCTCGTAACACGATAAAACATTCAACGTGAGAGTTTTTGGGGGTGCGCCCGTTCCTGCGCTACTTCTGTTTTCTTGTTTTGGATTTAGTTCTACTTCAAAGCCCTCAACAATGAAAGGAGTTTTGTTCGAGCTCAATCTTTTCTATTGATTACCCAAACATGGTGGGGGATTTGACTAAGTCCTTTTGGAGCTAAATAAGTGTAAAGTCTCATTTCATCCACCGAAGAAGAAGAATATGAGGAGCAATGAAAGGAGTATGTGAGGTAGTTTGATTTAAGAGTCGAACTATTGAGACTATAGGTTTTATTTGTCAAATAAATTTAGTGGGGTGATGTTATACTTTTTAATATCTTTATGTTGTAAACATTATGAGGATATAGTTAATTGTTTTTGTGGTTGTTTTCATCTTTGCTTCTATGTAAAGCAAACAAAGCTACGCACTCGTGGTAGAAAGATAAATATAGATACAATTATGAACTTATTTTAGTTATCTTTTTTCATTATGGGTGGTAGAAAGATAAATATAGATACAATTATGAACTTATTTTAGTTATCTTTTTTCATTATGGGTAGGTACTAGCCACTACATAGTTTATCCACCTTTAAATTTGATATCACAAAAATATGTAATGAAGTGCATTTAGTACAATGATAAGTAATTAAGTGTTTAGATTCAACATTTGAAGATAAGTAAAACTTAAATTTGATACTCGAAGAAAAGTGATATATTGTTTTTCTTTTAATTTTGTGTGTATGTTTTAAAGATATATGTTACATGTATAATTTTATGTGTATAATGATTTGAAAAAATTAAATATACATAGAGAAATGATTTGATAATTAATGTTGCTTTGTAGATGCAATGTGCCATAACACAAATATTATGCAAAGAATATGGTTGTATAAAGCATTCGTGTTATTGTCACATCACAATAAAAACAACAAAATAAAATGAATAAGACAATAAAACTTTTTAGTTGACACATGATACAAAGTACTCTAACTATTAATATTTATGATTAAGTACAAAGGATAAAATTGAAAAACAAAAACATGCTCGATATAAGTATACATTTCTCTAATATTTCCCCCCACCCCTACCCATAAAAATTATCTATTAAAAATAACAATTTATTCCAAGTACATATTATTTGCTAACATCTCCTTGTAATGTTTAATTGAATAGAGATCCATTTGAAACCAGAGGTTAGTGACTAAAGGTACCTTCTCATAAGTGGTCAAATAAACATTACAATAACCCCTCAATAATGTTCAAATTGGTATGGAAAATAATGATGACTAAAGTTGACATAATCTTGATCACAATAAGGTGTTAATAAGCTCACACCAACATGATAGCCTCCAATATACCAAAAATATTCACATGAATCTCTTCAGAATTGATGAAACAATGAAAGTTTTTCCATAAATGAGCATAGACACAAGCAATAACAAAATACACAATGAATTGCCATAATGTTGTGAAATCACTAAAATAATTAATCTAGAAGATGGTAAATAGACATGCTTAAGTTGAGAGTGGTTCAACAAAGATGCAATGAATCGAAGTGTCAAAGATTAATAAGAATGCTTCAAATAAGGAAACAAAGAGAGTTGACCATGTGGTATTTTAGAAAAAAGGGTATAAAGGCTCAAGAAGTGCTCCAAACACCACATGATCTTTCGACATGAACAAGTGAAAAGAAGTAACATAAACAATACCATCAAGAATTGCTAATAAGGAACTATTGATATGACCAGTTAATCAAAATCAACAATGTGTGATCGTGAAGCTGATGAAAGAAATCGATATGAATTATTCAAACAAGTACTCAAAGGTCTCCATGACCTATCATCAACCTGACCACAATAACCTTGATAATGGGTATTGATCAAAGATATTGCCTTCTACACCTCTTCATGTTCGATCTATAGGAAGAGTGGTTATCATATGAAAGAGTTTGGCAATCGAATTGTCGATTTGTGGATGGAGAGTAAGAATGAATCCTTTGAATATGATTAGGATGTCGATATTACTTAGATATAGACGATGAACATTCCGGTTCTAATTGAAAAGGAAGGGTAGAATGCAGTTACCATCGAATAATAAAAGAATAATCAAAAGTGATAGATTCAATTTTTGGTGTAAGATCTCATCCTTGTAAATAAAAGGTGGTTAGGAGATTGAGAGAACCTCTATCTAGTGATTTAGTCAAAAACATATCCAAGGCCTAATTTCACTATTCTCATCTCATGCATAATAAGAAGACAAATTCCCTAACCATGCTTACAAGGGTCACCACTTATATAACCCACCTAACCACTTTTATAACCCACCTAATGAAGCAATTTATAACCAATCCATTTAGTGTGCATTTCAAAATCAAGGGAAGACTCCTCATTAGCAGCTTAGAATATATGAGAAAAAGTTCCTTCATAAGATAATTGAACATCCTTTTTCCATGCATCTAGTTCTTTCTTCTTTGTCAATTCATCCTAGAGTGTTTGAGTGACATTGATATTTGACTCTCATTGCATTTATAAGAATTGTCCAACTCACATGGTGTTTTGTATTTTTAAAGATGGTGTTTCATAATGATATTAAGAAGGTGGATGATGAAACTTTTTAAAATAAATTATATAATTCCTTATCTTTTTCTGTATAACTCTATATATCAAAACTAATCTTAATAAGTATTAACCATCATTATCATCATCACTAAGTAAAAATATAAAAAATAAAAACTTCTCTATTAAAAATGAAACTTTTAACATGAAATAAATTTGAACCTGGTTATGAAACTGTCACCATATAGTATTTCAAATCTCAATTTACATTAAAAGTACCACCAAAATGATGAAACTGGCACAGTAATACTTTTTGAAATCTCAACTTACATTGTTCAAACATCAATCACAGTTTCATAAGCAAATTTAAACCTATTTCGTGTCAACAATACCGCCAAAATGGAATATGATAAGCATTTATCCGGGCCAGAAACAACAGCGCCACATCTTTCACACCTCAATCCACAGTATGTATAACAACAACGTATAATGTTCATGCGTCACCATATGCAACATCCTCTATACTCGTACAACCTGTTACCATCTCCTCACACAGTCTGGATATTGGCCGCCATCAATATATTGCCTGCCTCCCTCATTCTCTCTTAAAATATTAGACAGTGGTTGTCCTCTTTTACAGCTGAGCATTATTGTCTGTAATTCAGTCAAATTTATACAACCCTCGATATCTCTCAGGGTTGGAATTTCAAAACGTGAAGCAGCCGGTCAAATTTGTCGGTTTCAAAACGCGAAGCAGTCGGTCAAATTTGACAGGTTTAACAACCTTAATAACTGTATCGACGCACGTCTCACCCTAGCAGTGATCAAATTTGAAAGGTAGGTCCAGATGGAAGCCGGGCACAGGCACTGAGATAAAAACTGGTAGAGACATGATTGTTGGTCTAGAGGACAGATTGCTTCTTCATTCGAACTTGTGTTCGATGCTTACTTCTCAAAATTTACTTTACCTCGCACATATCAATCTACCGACTGGATCCCCCACTCTTCCAGATAATTGGCTGGGTTGTAGGGAACAGTCTATTAGTGGGCGGAGGGCAATTGAATGGGAACAATTTATCATTGATATCAAGTGCGCTGGTATATCTCTCGTTGATGAACCTGATACACTATTGTGGGCAGGTGGAGACGCATCTGGCATACCATCGGTAAAGAACATTTGTGATGCTCTACTGAATATACAAAACCTTGCTCCTGATTTGTCATGGCGTCCACAGGTTTGGAAGTGGAAGGTTCCTCTAAAATACAAACTTTTTGTTTGGCTTGCCAACATGGATCGGATTTTAACTTGGGAATCCCTACGCCGGAAAGGATGGGAAGGACCCGGATTTTGCTCCCTCTGTCGCAGAGCACAGGAAGACATTCAACATTTATTGATCCACTGTGAGTTCACAAAGGATGTGTGGAGCAGACTATTAAAGCACTTAAATCTCCCTTTCTCCTGGAGCGGAGATATTATCACCAATTGTTTCTCATCCTGGCAAACTAAATCCTTGTCGACTTCCTTGGCTGTACACACCAGCTGGCATCTGTGGATTGAGCGCAATAGAGCTTTGTTTGAAGACAGGTCTCCATCTACGCTGGCTGTATACCACAGGGTCTTAGCATCATTTACCTGGCAGCCGTCTACTATAAAACATTTTATTCATAAAGAGATTGACCTTAGTCTGCAAAGGATTCACTTTGGCATGCTTCGATGGAGCTGCCCGAGCCAATGGTTCCTGCTGTGGGGTTGGAGGTTTCCCATCCGTCGAGAATCACAAAGTGGATACTCAATTGTGGTCCGGGAACAAACACAAAAGCAGAGCTCATGGGGCTTTGGGTTTCTCTTTTACTTGCTTTCTATTGGACCATTAACCACTTGCTCGTCCGGGGTGACTCAAAGGTCATCATCGAATGGATATCACAAAAATCCAAGCTCCGAGCCATCAATGTTGAATCTTGGAAACAAAAAACTTTGGATCTAGCTAAAGACTTCACTAACATCAGATTTCAGCATTTTCCCAAAGTCTACAACTGTGAAGCGGATGCTCTCTCAAAGATAGCGTTAAAGGAGGAGGCTGGAAGATTATCGATCTTTCACAGTGACAGTGGGATCGAGAGTCGATAACAAACTACAACATCTTCTGAATCATCTATTGCCGTCTACATCTTTTCTGATATTTTTTGACAGTTATATTTTTAGCCAAAGGATGTAGCTATGTTTTATTTTGATGATGTTATATCATTGTTTTCTCCACTGTCTCCGAGGAACTGATCACTGGATCTGGACAGTTTCTTGTGTATTTTATTGTAATCGGAACAGAGTGGATGTGTATGTTTTTTATGATCGACTATATGGTTCGCCGTTATGGTTCAAAGCTCAATTAGTTGTTCCTGTCCAGTAACAGAACAGTTATTGTTATCTTGTAATGATCGTTTTCGGATAGTGGGGTTGGTTTTGACCGCTGTTACTGATCGCCGAATTCTACACTGTGGCTTATGCGCTGTAAAAGATTTTATACTATATATAAAATTGTGAAAATTTTTTCATGGAAAAAAAAAGGTTCTAATTTCAGTAAGAAAGGTATATAATTAGGTAGCCCTTTTAAAATGAAAAATTAAAAAAAAAATTCATTTCAATTGACAACAATAAATTAAGTATACACTTCATAAAAAATTATGTTAAATAAAATATTGCATTTTTAACGAAGCTTATCTCTAATATAGAAATATTACAAAGTTTAAAGATGCGAGTTAAAATTAAGTGACTTTATAGATGATCCTAAAAAATTGAACAAAATAATACAACAAATGCACTAGTTAAAATGCATAATTTCCAAGGAAAAATTGTTCTCTAAATTAGAGTGCCCTTAGAAATTCAAAATTCCTCTATTTTAAATGCTCAAATTTACATGCTGCAAAATATCCATGCAAAATATATGTGTGTTGAAATTTAATCATCTCTATTAAATAGAACATGAGAAAAATGTCACCATCAAGCTTCTTTAATTAAAAAAAATAAATTTATGATAAAATTAAAAAATTCATAACCACAAAACTCAAGAAATTTCAAAATTGGAAAAATATCTATACAAATATTAAATCTAAAGTTAAAAGAGAAGATTCAAAATTTAAGGAAAAAAACTCTTAGCTTTTAAACTAAAAACTAACTTATCACACAAATTGCATTGTATTTTTATTTTTTGTGTCCAAAATTGGATATATAGTGAAATTTGAAAACTCAAAGAAGAAAAAAATAAACTTGAATATATAGTGAAATTTGAAAACTGAAAGGGAAAAAAGAGTGCAAAAGTTACCAAGTCCATTAAAACTCCCAATAACATATCTTTAATATAAAATAGATCACATTTGTCCAAGAACAATAGACTCTTTAATATAAAACATATCACATTTATCCAAGAATAATGGACTCTTCAACAAACACTATTAGTTTCAAATCAGTTTTTAAGAATTCTAAAATCCATTAAAAGATAGGCAAAGGAAGAAACCATGATAAGGGAAGATGTATACTAAAATATTATATCGCATATTCAAAGTGCCAAATTGCAAAAAATTAGAAGTAGATACTTCATTTCTATACAAACATCAAAAGCCACATAGGTCCACATAAAAAACCAAGACAATGAAATTAATGCTACAAAAGATAAGTCTCCTTGATCTAAGGCTTGGATGAGGTTGGGGTAAAAGAGCTATGGGTCATTCTCAAAATATTCGCAAAGCATTATCACATTGATAAGTGTTTTCTCTTAGTTATGGGGAAAGAGAGATATGAGACATTTTCTGGTCTCTTTACTTTCCAATGACGTACTCATGTCCCCTTAGGGGCTCAATATCCAAACAAAGAAAATCAACTAAACAAAGAAAGAATGCTTACAAGATAGAAAATCACAATGATTTGATTGAAAAATAATAAAGCAGGTTCAAGTGCATAATCTCTCCTTTCATATATGATGCATAAGGGATATAGATATACACCTGAATCATTTGTGGCTTGTGGAATTCTATTGACACATTCCTCCATGATATATTTTCCTAAAGGTGTTGTTCCATTGATAACCTCCTTCAAAGAAAACATATTATATTGTACTAATATATTCTATTTTGCAACAACAATCACAATGGGTAATATTAAAGGAAAATAAGTTATCTTATATTTTGAATAGCTTCCAACATCTTCACAAAAATAAATTTCCCCATTGAAACCACAACATTACCTTACCTCTCTGAAGTTGCCCATATATATAACACATGCCACTTTAAACATGAAAATAAGACATATATCAAACGCCTTTCACTCTCCAATTCTTGGTCACAGGTAGCTATTAAAGAAGCTGCCAAATTCTGTGTAAAGTTTTGTGTGGTTGGAACACTGAAATAAAATGGTTTACTAAAGGCAATAACCGAGTATGAAATTTACTAAAGGCAATAACCGAGTATGAAATTTTTTGTTGTGTGGGGATTCGTGACTAGAGTGTCGAGCTTATCAAACGTTCACCGGTCGGTACGGTTACATTAATTTTTACAGGGCATGGCCCAATTTCCACCATCCCTTTAGTTCCATTAAGTATGATGGAACAATTAGACGGCACTCTATGTACGAACATAGTTAAAAAATTTAAATAATATTATTAATGACCAAACTAGCGTGACATGCGTTTTAAAACTTAACCCTTCATGCAAAATTTTCAATTTTATTTTGCATTTTTCTAAAAATCTGGTCAAAATAAAAAAGGGCATTTTATTTGACTGGTAAATTTTTAATCAAACTTCTGGGACTTGGTGGAAGGCCTTTGACGGCTGTGACGGGTTCAATTTTGAACCCTGCACCCTAGTGAATAGGTGGTGGAAGTTTGATACAATTTGCTTATGTTTGGAACTTCGAAAAATATTATATTTAAAATCTTTTAAAGAATTAATGTCTTTGCATTTATCATCAGTCTACGTCTTATTTAACTAGTATTAAACATACATGTTTTGGAGTTTTGGTTACTTTTTTCGTTTGATTTTGCTTGAAATCTGTGATGAATAGTTGGATCTACAGATTTGAGTGGCTAAGTTTGTATAATCCGAAGGCTTCAAAAGCTTTTCAGCAGGTGAATCCATATATATATTCAGAAAAACAATTTAAACAATAGAAAATAGAATTTTTGTCCAAATTTACATAGTCTAATTCAGGCCAATTCCTATCAAAAACCCAAAAGGTAGCCAAGGCCTCTGACAAATCCTAAACACAAAACATATTTACCATAACTGTAAATAATAATTTTTTATATAAAAATATTATATTTAAAATTTCAGAAAAATATCAAAATTCCACTGCATTTATGACAAATATTTGATGTAATTGTCCTTGATTCATTCAATTCAACTGCAAGCAATGTACACAGCTTGTTAAACAGCATTGAATGCTGTTGCAATAGCATTGAATGCTGTTGCAGTTGGTATATACATCTTTGGAGATATTTTAGAGTATAACATTGAATGCTACTGCAATTGATATATACATCTTGGAGTACACACTAAAATGTATATATACCACTCATATCAACATTGAATGTCCTGTTCAACAGCATTGAAAGCTGAAGCAATTGATATATACACCATCTAATATTTGAAGTATACACAAATAATTTAACAATATATATCACTGGTATTAACATTGAATGCTGCATATCTTATTGCTCACCCCATTCAGCTTATTCTTCATTTCTGCTAGTGAGTTGTGTCTGATCACCGGCTCCCTTTTGTTCATTTCAATCCGCTGCTGGTGAGTCGTGTTTGACCTCCGCCTTTTCTACTATCGTCCAATAACGGCATTCCTTCTATTAAAGTCCCCAATTCTTTCGTTTCCTTTACGGAATTCCTCGTGTTCAGATTCGTTTCCTTTACGGAATTCCTCCTGTTCAGATTGAGATTCATATTTAGTTTGATCTTCATCGAACTCATTCGGTATATATTGATATGAATGTGGATAACATGAAAGGCTTCTCCCTCCCAAAAGCAGAGGGAGACTGCAACGTCACTTGGCCAGGAGGAGGAATGATATCATCACGTATGTTGAATCTGAATCTATCCTTCCTCTCCATTCTTTCATGGAAATGATTAATAAATAAAACCATGACTTATTTATTATGTTTATTGGTTGATTGAATTCGAGTTATTGCAGGTGGAAGCAACCTGGAATATTGCCAGAAGAGTGACTGTGCTGCTCGTGATATTTCTGCTGAAGAAGAAGATTTAATAAATAGGCTTCACAAGCTTCTGGGTGACAGGTAGGTAGGTCTTTATTTATACATCAAATTTCTGCGTCGTTACTCTTTGAATTGAGTTGAGCGTTGTATGGCAGGTGGGCATTGATTGCGGGGCGCCTTCCATGGAGAAGAGTGGAGGAAATTGATAATTACTGTAAAATGAGATACACAGCCGCTGCCTCTTCTTCATGCTCTTGAATTTTTCTATCTCTCGCCAGTCCATGTAGCCGAATGGCTTTGGAGGCTGATTCTATTATCTGTTAATGGACATGAAATTCAACGGTCTGCTCTTACCATTGCGAGTATTAGGTTTGTCTCCGCGTGAGGCAACTAGAGGGCGCCGTTTGTGTTTTGGTTTTTTTTATCTGTTTTTTTTCCAGGTTGACGTCTCACAGTTTATTCGACACTTTTGGTTTTTTAAATCTGTTTTTTCGTTACACAGTTTATTCGACAGTGCTGTTTATTAACAATGTTTGTATACTAGCACAGTCACATAATTGTGGTTGATCAAAGCCGAAAGGTTGATAAGATGAAAAGAATCCTTAAAAGAATATATTAAATTTTATTATTGATTAATAAATAAACGGTTGAGCTTCATTTATCTGGTGTTAATATTTTAATTTCTGTTAATCACTTAGGTGGCAATCAGTTAGCTATCAAAGTAATTTTTAAATATGATTAGGTAAATGTAAAAAAGTAAACACATAAACATATGTTTTTATAATAGCTAGGAAGTTAATGATTGAAATCACAGCCATTTATTTTGTGTGACTACTAAGAATATTCCAACCATATTTAATCCATAAAAAACTTATTAAGCACTAAACCCCTATTAAATCTGTCCATTGTCAATAGTTATACGCCTTTCGGGGTAATTATATTTTAATGTTATTTATGAATTTTAATAATTATTTTTTAAATTTTTTATTTTTAATTTTTTTTTAATTATGAAATAAATTTAGATGAAATCATTATTTTCTGTTGTTTAAAATGTATTGTTAAATATATAAATAAATTTAACATTTTAAAAAACTTTAAAAACATTAAAATTATATAAACTTAATCACTATCATTCAAAGTTCCAACAATTTTTAATAACATTTAAATAAAAAATATAAAAAAATATAATTAAAAAACTTTAAAAAATAAAAAATTTAAACTACACAATTTTATACTAGATAAAATTCCTTCAACATTTCACTAATCTAATAATAATCTAATCTAAATATATAACATAATTTAAATGTATAACATGCAATTTGTTTGAAATACTAATTTGATAATAACCTAATCTAAATGTATAGCCTGTAATTCAAACTACACAATTTTATAGTAGATGAAATTCCTTCCATATTTCACCAATCTGATATATAATCTAATCTAAATGTATAACATAGTTTGTTTGAATTACCAGTCTGATAATAACCTAATCTAAATATATATCCTATAGTTTAAACTACACAATTTTATAGTAGATAAATTCCTTCCATATTTCACTAATCTGATAATAATCTAAATGTATAACATGTAGTTTGTTTGAAATACCAGTCTGATAATAACCTAACCTAATTTAAATGTAGAGCCTGTAGTTTGTTTAAAATAATTATTTTTGAACAGATTTAAAATGTAGTTTAATTATTTTATGCATCATAGATATGAAAAATTAGCTAACTGAAATATTAAGTTGGGGTTTTATAATTAAAATTGAAAAAACTTTTTTTATTTTAAGTAGAAGTTTAACAACAACAATCAATATTTATATATTTTATAAATTAAAATATTTGTATGTCTCACTAAAATAAATATTAAGTTGTGGTTTATATGTTTTATAAATTAACTTATTTGTATGTCTAACTAAAATTTTATGGTGTGGTTTCAAAATAACTTAAGATATTTTATAAATTAAAATATTTGTATGTCTCACTAAAATATTAAGTTGTGGTTTATATGTTTTATAAATTAACTTATTTGTATGTCTAACTAAAATTTTATGTTGTGGTTTCAAAATTACTTAAGATATATATTCATGGATTAAGTTGGGGTGTCAAAATAACTTAAGATATATGTTCATCAATTTAATTTAATGGAATTTTAGTTATTGTTTTTTTCTAAATTAATAATTAATTTATTTTATTTGTATATGTTGTTATTGGTTTGAATATATGTTACTTTAATATTAGTTTATCAAATATATAATTTATAATTTAAAATTATTAATTATCAAAATTGTTAAAAATTTTAAGTTTATTTTTTATTTTTATTTTAAATTTTAAATAATTAATTAGTTAAATTTTCTTTTATTTTTTTTCTTAAAATTTTTTTGTTATATATATATATATATAATTTTTTTCTTTGAAAAGTTTTGTCATATATATTATGAAACTTTTTATTAATTTAATATATTATTTTATTGATGAATAAGTATTAGTATTATTCTAATACTTATTTATCAAATTTATAATTTTGACTAACTTTTAAGTGTATAAATTGTAAACTTTTTTATTAATAAAGCTAATGGCCTTAAAAAAGGGGTTTGATCTTAGCAGCTTAAAAAAGGGGTTTATCCACTACAAGTGTTTTAGTGGTAAATGGTGTGATTTAACTGAAAAATCTCTTTTACACTTGAATCTAGCACCATGCTGCTGATTAGTATTTTGGTTTTGGGTATAATTGTAGTTTTTTTTAGACACAACCCTTATACTGGTTGTAATTTTGGAGAAAGTCTTTTTTAAAAATAGTTTAGAACACTTATTGAATATAATATCATTTTACATGTAAATGGAATTATGATTTTTTTTTCACTAAAAGAAATAGAATGCATTAAACCCAATGACATCTAATAGAATGTAAATAGAATTATGGAATATAAGAAGTTGGAGAAATAATATTTTATATTGGATTTCAAGAAGAACAATGTATGAACTTCACTAAGACATGAGTTACAAGTTTGAATAGACTTTGAAATCAACTTTCTTTTTCATATGATAGACATGGAAATATAAGAAAGATAGTAATGAGTTACAAGTTTGAATAGTCTTTGAAATCAATTTTTTTTTTCATATGATTGATATGGAAAGATAAGAAATATATGTTGATGTTTAGACAACATTGGGAAGACATTCTCTTAGAATAATAATTAATAATATAATTATTGATTATTAAATAACATATATAATAAGTAAATGATAATAATAAATACTTATTGATTATTCAAGGGACTCATCCTTTCATGGATGGTCACCATATGTTCCCTATATATGGAACACTCATCATTGTAATAATTCCTATTCCATTTTTATTACCTAAATCCCTTTGTGTGGTAATAATCTTATCCAATATTTTAGAGCTATTCTCATATCTTGTTTGAATGAGTTTTGTATCAAGTTCTTTTTTGAGGTGAACTATTTCTGCCTCCATTCTTTCACAAGTTTTTTTTTTTTTTTTTTTTNCTTCTAGGATTTGTTTTTTCAGGTTGCTCATGAGTTTCTCCATCTCCTCTTCTTTCTGTTCATGTTTTTCCTTTTGTTCAACTATAAAACTTTTCAGCTGTCTATATCTGGTTTTGTATTTTCTTAATTCATCCAAGGCACTGAGAAGTTCTTCTTCCATATTAACTTCTGCTTTTGCTTCATCTTCTGACTCTTTCTCATGTTTAATGTCTTCTATATCATTATACTCTTCAATACCTAGAAAAATGGCTTCATCATCACCGCTGTCACTTGACTCTGATGAACTGTTGTTTTCTTCTTTTGAGTAAAAGTTCTTTTTCCCTTTGTAAATTTTTTTCTTGTAGTTGGGTTTTTCCTTTTTCTTGTACTGTTTGGTTTTGTTTTCTTCATCTTCAGGGTCCTCCTTGGGATAGGGACACTTGGCTGCAAAATGGACAACCTTGCTACAATTAAAACATTTGAAAGACAACTTCCCTTTGTACTTCCTTGATCCTTTCTGAAGTTTTTTAATGAAATTTGTTTCTTCCACATCAGATTCTTCATCATGGCTGGATTGAAGTTTCTGCTTCTAATTCTTTGTTTTCTTGAGTACCTTGAAGGCTGCCTCTCCTTGTGAGAGATTCTCATGACCTAATCTTAACTCATAGGTTGTGAGGATTCCATACAATTCATCCATGGTGAGTTTATATAGATTTTCTCGATGTTCAAGAGTGGACACTTTAGGATTGTATAGAATAGGTAGTGTTCTTAGAATTTTTTCAAATAGCTCATTGTCTGATACTTCTACTCCTAATCCTCTGATTGAATTAATAATATTATCAACTCTTTCGAAGTACTCAGAGATATTTTCCTCATATTTCATTTTTAGGCCTTCATATTGTACTTTGAGAGTCTGGAGTTTGGCCCTCTTAACCTTGG
>ML777221.1:1581359-1603207 GCA_009831015.1 Picea engelmannii | reverse complement strand
CCATCTTCATCATATCAATGACAACTCATTGATCCATCTTCATCTATGCATTCTCATCAAGGAAAATACATATTACATTACATCAATCATCAATCAATCAATCCTTTGGCATCAATCAATCACTTGACATCAATCAATGACATTGATTAATCAAACCATTGGCATCAATGAGAACATGATCCAACAATCTCCCCCTTTGGCATTGATGGCAATACCAATATTTATGTCAACACCAATTACCAATTATTGATGTCAACATGTATATAAGGAATTCTCTACATCAATAGTCAATGTGACAATCTCTCCCAATCAATAATCATCAATCACATCAATGTGACTATCTCTCCCCCTTTGACATCAATGGCAAAGGGCCATTTTCCTTTTGGGGTTGCTCCCCCTACTTGAACTTTCCTTGGGGTTGCTCCCCCTGTCTGAGTGCCTTTGATCTTCCTCTGAATATTCTCTTCGCTTTTGAACAAGGGATATCACTATGATGTAATGCTGAAAATACATCGAACATACTCCCCCTGTGACCATCGCTCCTCCTGGAATTATGCCTCTGTGCTCTTTCTTCAAATATAGGGCTCTTTTCTAGGTATGCATCTGATAAATATCTCCTCCTAGAATCATGGGAATAAGAATGACCCCCCCTATGGGTATGTCTCCCCTATCTTCTCTGCGAGATGAACAATGTGCTACCATATAACGATCCTTGGACCTGTTCATGCATCAAAATCATGCTATACCAAGCATCATGAAGCAAAAGATATGTCAAAAATGAAATAAAGAATCATTAGAAAAATATCAACCAAGCACATCCTATACAAAATTGTGTGCTCATCATGCACAACACCTATGTACATCAGCATCATTCAATGCACCAAAAGATATCATCCATGGAATGAATCAATCATATGCCTCTATCAATATGCCAACATGTGCATCTACCAATATGCCAACCATGTGCATCCACCGATATGCCAACCATGTGCATCTACCAATATGCCAACCGTGTGTCATATCACTCATGATATGTCTCAAGTAGTACCAATGGTTTAGTATCATCAAACATATGCCATCTATGAGTGTACCAAACATGTACACCACCATGCACCAATACCACAAAATGATGAATTCCATACATGTATGTGAAATCCTTCATAAAACATGTGCCAATCAACCTGCTAGTAGGTTCCTCTACTAGTGTACTAGAAACGTACCAATCATGCATCAACTATAGATCATCAATGATGTACAACATAATCATCTCATCAACTCACCAACCACATGTCCCAATGTGTAGCCCATCCATATGCCAAATGAATTCATCAAGCTTTGCAACAAGTAAGCTTCCAATACATCATCAAGATATATCACATAACTAAGGTGTCATAAATTCACTGTGATAACCATCATTGTTCTTCAATAGAAAATGCATCAATCCATAATCATGGGTTAGTGCCATGCATCCAATTTATTTTACATCATCACCTTACATAATCCAATATAGAATCATGAAAACCTGCAACAAATAGTGTCAGAACTTGTAATAAACCATGTCAGAACCTGCTTCATAGAGTTATACCATCACATCAAACTCCAATCCCTATGCATAGCCCTTTTCCTTAGGCTTCACCACATATACACGACCTGCTGCACAAACAAAACGCATATGTATGCAACCTATACAAGGCCAGCCTGCGTATGTACATGACTGATACCATTGTCACCCGCATATGCATTAGTAGATGACACATTTGAACTTCCCTTCAGTTTTTCATTCTGTTTTGGCTGCTCTATCTTTTTCACCCACTTCTATAGATGTCCCTGCTCCTCAAAACTTGAGCTCCGAGCATCCATATTTTCAAAGATGTCTCCCTTCCTTACTTCGTTCCTTTTTCTAGCCATGCTATTTGAATTCCTCATCATAGACTTTCTTCTTGTGTTCCAACACTCCCGAGATTTGTGGCCAAATCCACTACAGCTGTAGAATCTCATGGTGTTACAGTGAGCAACAATGTGTCCTACTTGATCACATCTCCAACACCTTATGGTGTTATTAAATATTCCATTATATCTTCTTTCATAAGATCTACATTCAAAATATTTGTGACCATATTCACTACATGAATAACAATGACCATAAAAATACTTTCATACCTTTGTTTTGGTGTCCCAAAGATAGCTTCTTGATTTCTTCCTTGCTTTGTTCTTTTGAAATTTTCCTTGCCTTGTGTAGATGGTTGTTTTTCAACATTGTCTTCCTTCTTTGATGGACTTACCTCATGCTTATTTGAGGTGCTTGCTTCAACATGTGTAGCTTCTTCTTTGTATCCAAGTCATGATTTATCACATGGTGATCATTGACTTTCCAAGATCTCATCCAAGATTTGTGAGCTATTCAATAATTTGTTTGAATTCTCTACCTTCTTTCTAAGGTCAACAACTTCAACTTCTAACTTATCACACGACTCTTCCTTTTCATTAATTTGATTCTTCAAAAGTTCTTCTACCCTTTTGGCTTCTTCAATTTGGGTCTTGAGATGAATAATAGTTTCAAAACTTTTGCTAATCTCATAATCTACCTTCATATCTTCTTTTTCATTCTTTAGTCTTGTGATCTCTTCTTCCTTTTCTTCTAATTGAGTCTTATTTCTCTCTTCTTGTTCCTTGAGCATTCCCTTTAACTTCAAGATGCGCCTTTGACTTCTCCTAAGAAACTTCTTAGTGTTATCCGAAATATAGTTATAGTGTGTATAAAAATGATCACTTCTATATCTATATAAACCCTCTTCAACTTATTTTTGAAGTCCTAATAGATCTTCTTCTATTCTTTCCATGGGATAATTTCCATCAAACTTTACACAAATTGCTTCTAGATCATCTTCTTCACTTGAGAAAAATTCAACATCATCACATTTTGAATCATTGCAATCAAGAGTCTTTGGAGATTCTATACCTTCATTTGAAATACTTTTGGGATCTTCCTTTGTGCTATCTTCACTTGAAATGTTTTCAAGATCACATTTAGAAATAATACAATCAAGGGTTTTTGGAGATTCTTTACCTTTGATAATCTTGATGGAGTGGTCTTCAATATCTTCCTTCTCCTTCTTGCTTTGATATGTCTCCTCTAGATTTAGCCATAGATCCTTGGCAGAAGTGCATTGTTCAATGATTTCTTTGATAGGGCTTGAGAGTCCACTAAGAATGGTCTTGAGAGCCAATGCATCATTCTTCTTTCCTTCCCTTTGAGCTGAAAATTTTGACTTGTTCTTCAACGGAATTGATCCACCAATGGCTGCCTTCCAAATGACTGCTCCCATTGTCTTCAAATACACTCTCATCTCTATTCTCCAAGTAGAATATTTTTTCTCATCAAGGATTGGTATTTCATCATCCATTTGCATGTCTGTGGATCTCCTTCAAGCTTGTTAAGGCTTATAGTGAAGGTCCACTTTGATACCAATTGTTGGACACACCGACTACACTAAGAGGGGGGGGGGGGGGGGTGAACAGTGTAGAGCTCTTTTTCCCAAAACTCCTTAGTTAACAATCACCATTAACTCATTACGCATTTTTTTCATTTATAACTAGTTAAATGTCAACACATATCAGCAACACATATCAAGAATATATCATCAAAAATTCATCACCACAAGGAACACAAAGAACAAAAGATGTATGTACAATTTTCTTTTTATTACAGACTACAATCCTTGGGGTTTTTCAGCAACAACTGAATAGAGTACAACTCTACAAGAGCACTGGATCTATAATGAAAGACTCATATTACACCCTCAGAACCAACTGAGATGAGGCAAAAATCCTCAACTCATATCAATCTGTACCATAAACAAGTGCATCAACCATGCACCAACTTGTGCCAAACAACCTGTACTGTAAACAAGTGCATCCAAACATGTACCAAGTATATACAAATCATTTGGAAACTACTCATAAAAAATGACTCATCAATATGTACCAACATCATCAACTATACACCTCATGTATGTGCCAACTCATCAACTACTTGTTTCAACCATAACTAGTTTTGGATTAGTCAACAACCCTAACTTGAAATAATCATAACTTTGTACCTGTAATGAATAAAGATATGAAACTGATACACAATTTTATTTAGTGTGTTTTATGTAATTCCTCCATCTTTCACCACTTGGAACCTCTTAGAAAAGGAGTTATAGAAAAAATGGCATACCTTGTTGAATTCTAGCTTATTCTATAGAGAGACCTTGTAGAGCATGCCCCGCACAAAATATTTATTGAATAGTTCTGAAACTGTTACAAAATAGAATATAGATAGTAATTTAACCAAAACAATTGGTCTCACTTAATTTGGATCTTTTATGAAGAATTTATGATGTCTTTACCCAAAACACCTGTTTTAGACTAGTTTTAGGACTAGCCACAAACCCTATTTTCCACGGAGTGTATATCCAAAAATTCAACAACCCACAAGCTGAATTTTTTACCACCAATAGTTGGATATGTTTCCTCAATGGAATATCAATCTCACAGTCTGAATCATTATAGAAAATGTTTTATTATGAAAATGGTGAGATGACCTGTAAATAACATACCTTAGAAAACATCATGAAAATAATTTATCCTCCCTTGAATTTTGGCCCTCTTTTCTTCACCTTCCCTCTGAAATTCAGCTTAGATATCTTTTGGTTACCTCAGTCACCTATAGATCTTCAATATTCTCAAGTGTTCCACATAAAAAATTCTCAAGAATATCTCCACCGTTACTCCAAAATATATTCTCACAAGAAGCTCTCCATTGATCCACAAAAAGGATGATCTACAAGAGACCATTGTTATGTTATTTATACTTTCATCCTAGGTTCAATTCCCTCGAGTTACGTTGGTGGGGGGTTTTGGAATAACCGCCGCACCTATGGGAATGGATCTTGTAGACTAACTGCCATGCTGGGAATATGGGACTAACCACCCACTCAAGGTGATGTTGCTGGTTTGGAAGTTTACTAACACCTGCGGGTTTTGGTGTAATGGAAAACCTTAACAATTTTGATGTGTAACAATAGGTCCATCAAGAAGTAGAAATATTACATTGTGAGCTCAATGTTCTCTACATGTACTATGAATGCCTTTCTATATGCATCTAAATACTCCACAATCGTGGAGATGATGAGGTCATCTTCTCACATCAGTGGGTTATCAAGGAACTTGAGTAACCAGTGACATGAAAGTAATCTCCACACTACCTAATATCAATATATCTAGTTCTAAATGGCATCAAAACCCATATCTCTCCAATGGGATATTGTGTTGTATGCCTACATACCCAATCACTCATCCATGTTAGTCAAGTATCTTTACCTTAAGTGCACATTTTTCACCCTTTTGTGTGCTATGAGCACATAACTATTTCTTAGACAACTTCACACTAGGTGCATTGTTGTATCCCACATAATATCAAATTGGATGTGGAATTGTGCTTTATGCTTATTTGATGAACAAGCATGCACCTGGTGCATTGACAAGTATCCCACAACTACACACCAAAAAACAATGTTGTTTAGAAAATAAATCATTCCTAGAGATGGGATTTGGAACTACTTGTCATCATTAAAAAATATAGTTATTCCTCTACTATTAAATATTGTATCAAAAACCCATCCAAGAATATCCACAATTTGTCTATTATTTGGAAGGCCATTCTACTAGTTATTCCTCTTGTATAACATTGGCTAGTCTAGTTGAGATTTGGGTAGTGTGTCAATTTGTATATAGGATCACTATGAGTGTTATCATATCACAAAATTTCAGTCCAACAATTATGATGGAAAAATAATAAGATAACAATGTTGATGGAAAAAATAATAATCAACCATGTGTATACAACCATATATGTGTTTTAATACAAAGTACTAAACACAATTAAAGGTAACATAAAATGGTTTTCGAATAACCATTGAGAAATATAAGAAGGTACATAAGACAAACCTAAGAAGAAATGTTTGAATTGAGTGAAGATAATGATTATGATAAAAGGCCATGATTATTTACTTCACAATAGTGAACCCTCACACCTCTTTAGTCATCTTTATTTCCATGTTGAATACCATTCACATCATAAATTAAAGGATGAAGATGAATCTATAGAGGAGAGAAAATAAAAAAGTTCAAAGTTGGCATACATATTATAAATGAATATATATTAATATAAATGAGGATACCATAATATAAATTTGACGATGAAGTTGACATCTAAACATGGCTTGGTAAGATGGAGTTAGATTTTAATTAAAACACATACAAAATGAAGATGCAAATAACTTACAATAAGCACTTCAACATTTCATAAATGAACTAAGTTCATGGACAATCAAATGGATTAAACTACTTTAATGAAATTTCTAAACCCCTTTCTAAATGTGTCAACCACAACTCATATGAGACATGCAAAATTCAATAAAGGGCATGGTATTTGATGAATACATAGAGAATTTTAAGTACTCAAATCAAAAGTCACAAATGAAATAAAACCTAATAAGACACTTCTACATTATTTCAACTATGAGGTCGAGTATACAATAAATAACATGTAGCAAGGATGTTCAAACACTTGTATTAATCAATTCCATTATTTTAGTACTTTAGCTAGAAGATAATTAATGAAGTGTCCCTTCATTAGAATAAACTATTCATAGTCTTTAAACAAATTCATACATCTTATTGATAATCAAATAAATAATAAGACATGTAATAATATCGATCAATTAATAAAGCACATGGTCCCAGCCTCTCATACCCTAATCAATGTTGGCATTGCACTTAATTAGGGTCCAATTAAATGACACATAGTTACTGTAATTTATTTATGTTTATAGTTATACATGTCTTTGACTTATAACTTTAGTTCACAGAGGGGGGAAAACTCAACTCAATACCACTCAATACCTGTGTGAGGTGCCCGAATGGAACACATTGTTGCAACCACCACATCAACTATTGTAAGAGAGTGTGTATCCTACCACCTTGATGTAGGAGTATCATCTCGTACGAGTTGTACATGCCGAACAATTAGAAACTTATAAATACTTTTCAATTATGTTTATTGTATACATGTCAAATGTAATTATATACATGATTAGGACGGAGGAAAAATGGCGCCTCGCCTCGCCAAGAAACCTACCGCAACAAACCCTACTCCTAAGAAGGAGAAAGCAAGAGGGGCTAAGGTCAAGTAGACAACACCAAAGACTGAGCCAACACCCGCTATTGCTGTCGAAGCTGAAGAGCCGAAGCAATCACCGGCTAAAACCAATGGAACGGAGGCGGTGCCTGACGCTGACATGGTCTTTATGGCGAGCCCAACCGAGAAGGCGCAACAACAACATGCGGAGGAGGCTCCCAAGAAGGAAACACAGCTAGACCCCGTAGAAGAAGCCTCCGTTGAGCTTCCAGCACCCCCAAGAGGGAAGAAAGAGATTATCTCGTCGAGCAGGCTAGTGGCCGACACGGTAGCAACAACAACAACGCTAGGGGAAAACCTAACGTAGGAACTAGCCACTTGGGCCCTGATAAGAGCTAAGAAGGGACTGAGGGCGTGGCAAGTGATAAACCCTAGATGCCGATGCAACCTTGATCTAAAGCACGGGAGCCATTCCTCTTTAGGAGACTTCAGGTACCTTTTGCACCTAGGGGATTCGAACAGGAACCGAGCTAAAGGGGATACAAGTTTGATGCTACATTCTCACTATCCCGTTGAGGATAGCTCTGTGATTGAGGCAAGATTCCCTCTTTTTGTAAAGACCATCACCGGATCTTCACTCTATTTGCAAGCCCAAGATTCAGATTCTGTTTTTAAGCTCAAAACCCAAGTTCACCAGGCCATAGGTATTCCGCCTGGTTTTCAAAGACTAATCTTTGAAGGACAACAACTGGTGGATGGCTCTATGCTACGGGACTATGGGAATCTAAAAAATGCAACCATTTCACTAGCCTCTCGTCTGCGTGGAGGAGTTCCTTCCTTCACTCATCCAAGCTCTTACAAGCATGCTATGAAAACATGGATCTCTTCTCCTTCGAGATCCAAGGCTAAAAATTTAGGAAAAAAGGAGATTTTTGGCTTTGCCTTCATTGTGGAGCAGTCCGCAGAACCCCCAACAATAGAAGTCAAAGATCCCCACGTCTATGGCTATGCCTTTATCTACCAGGCAAAATCCTTCATTTGTCGCTTCAACGGACTATGGCCCTCAGCCCCTGCGTTAAGAAAATGGATTAACAAGAATTGCGTGTCAGAACATGAGCTGTTCTTTTGCTCCAAAGGGTTCTTCATCGTCAAATTTTCCACAAAAGCCGAACGCCAACGTGTGCTAGAGCAAGGTCCTTGGTTCTGGGGCAGATCTGGGCATTCCATGTAGAGCTGGTTCCCCGAATTCAATCCATTGACCATGACAGCCATGCTTACACTGGTCTGGGTAAGACTACCCAATATACCCCTACATTTTTATTCTCCTTCTTTTTTTATCTACCCTGGGAAATATGTTGGGTAGATTTATCAAGGCAAACACAGATCAGATATCGAAAGGCTTCATCACTTTCGACTACATGTGTGTTGAAATCGACCTCAGTCAAGGGATTCTAGATAGGATCCTTATTGACTGGATTGAGGGAGATCCGTACACACAGATGGTCGATTATGAGAACACTGCTTTCAGATGTCACTCTTGTCAGCAAATAGGGCACCTCCAGGCAATGTGTCCTCTATCCCCAACCCCTTCCTCGACCCCTGGAGCACGGAAAAGAGATAATGGCTAGCAAGTCCCAAATCTTTGCAAAAGTCGCCCGAACCCTTCCTCTGACAATGAGAAGCATCATAAAGACGCACCAACTCCTCTTCCTTCTACAACACCTTCAGAGCCTCCAACATTTTCTCAGCAACCAACTGCAGACCCAAAACACCAGCCCTCGTCTTCTGCAAAAAATCTTGAAGCTTCAGAAGTCTTAATTCCAATTCCATCAGCTAAGTCTTTGCACCCACCCCTCAAAAAGGAGGAAACAAATGACACAATCATGGCCATAGCCCTGCCCCCAGGGAATCAGAAGCTTCCCCATGAATAAAAAAATTTAGACAGCGATAAAGAAGCACCCTCTACTTCAACAACTCAAGATTATGGAATTTCCTCAGACAATCTGGCTTTGGTGGCGAAAGTTGCTGAGCCTATCAGCTCCTCTAGTTGGATTGATGTTCGTAATAAAAAAGGCAGAAAGGGACCTTCACAATGATCTGACCCTTTCTCTCTTTCTTGTATTGTTTTCTCTTGTATTGTGGCTCTCTTTTAACATTCTCTCTCTAGGGGGTCTTTCCCACCAACAAATCATTCTATCACTTTGTACTTTCTACTGGATTGAATGGAAGTATTTTCATATAATTTACAAAAAATAAATAAATGTAATTATATACATAATCAATGAAAATATAAAAAGAATAATTAAAATATAAAAATTCTTGCTAACCTCATCCAAGAAAGCATTAATGAGGAACAATTGTATTGGAACCAAAATGGTCTGCTTGGCTAGATTTCATGGAATTTCTAGAATCAACAACATGGTTTGAAGTCCCTACCTCCAATTATGTACACGTAACATTGTTTGTAGTTACATCCCAGAAATATGTTATGAAAAACATTCTATGTTGAACTAAATTACATGTCATGGTGGATATTGCACAAATTTTATCTACAAGATGAGGTGGTATGGGGGGTGGGGGTTAGGAATACACATGGTAAGGGATTCCTTTTCAATGGGTTAGATCTATCCCTTTCTCAAACTTAATCAAATACAATATCAACCCCTTTGAATTCATTGATGCCAAAATAATTAACATGACAACCCAAAATAAGCTCGACTCATCATTTCCATAGAAACTACAATGGAAAGTCCCTATTATTACGAGGATTTTTATCAAATACCATGAACCACCTATCCATTTATTTGTCTTTGAATGGTTGGAATATACACCAGTCCATGCAAATACACTTCTTTCTTGTGTTAGGGATTAGTTTGGTTATTGGCTTGATAAACAATTTAACATTCATCTCTTTGGTTATATGCATATCTTTCACCTATCCCTAGTTCATGTAGGTTGAGTAATACTCTCTCATCCTAGGCATATCTTTATATATATTAGATAATTCACTATGGGCACAACCAATTGAATCAATAATGGTGTCAAATGAAGTATTCAAGGAACCACAAAATGGTTCTCTAGTATTCCTTAGATCACCAATTATGCTTCTAATTAATCTAAATATTGATTAATTTTCATGTATGGGTTTCATGGGGGTGGATGGGAGTCAAGTTTTGGGTTCTGATCAAAGTTTTTCTCCATCCTAGAGGAATAAAAACTTCATTTAAACAATAAAATAAGAACTTTACAAACTATTTAAATTTATATATTGTAACAAATATGAATATGAATTTTGGAATAAAACCTACCTCAAAATCAGAACTCATACATTGGAAGGTTCAATGCCAACAATGCCAATCTATTTCATGATTTTCCTCATTAGATCTAGGCTAAATCAACAAGAAATATCTAATGGAAGATTCATAGAAATACCTGATAACAAAGGATGGTTAACAAACAATGTCTATATCTTTAGGTCAAACAAAGGGTGGGGAGTTGAAGATGACCTACAAGGTCTTGGGATATGAGATTCTTTTCACTGCATTGTTGAGGATGATCATGGCTAGTTGGTATTTCACTTGAAAATTATTAGTAAAAAGGATATTTGGAGAGTGAAAATAATTTTATTTAGTCTTAAGAGTAAGGTGTTATAAAAATAGGTGTGCTCATTTCACCATAGACAATATAGAAATATTGTCACCCAACCATAGGCACAAAGGGCACTCCCAAGCACCTTAACCTTAACAGAGAGAATAATTATGGAAACAAACCCTAGAAACAATAGGCAACCAAGGTAGCATACTTGTCTCTATAGCTAGTGCACCAGGAAAAAATTCCAAGCCATAACCAAAGAGAAAGTCCAAGCCAAAACTGAAATTCTAGTTGCAGCAACTGCAGCTGCAACTCCTCTCCAAAATTGTGCACCATTGCTTTTATTCAGTTGTGAAAGTGAGAGTGTCGAATGAGCTCTAGCGCCCTCTTATTTATAGTCCTCCAAGTGACCTAACTAGATTGACTTCTACTTCTGGAGGCTAATAAATCAATAATAAATATTTTCTTGAGCCAACTTGTCTCCTAGGGTTATTATCCAACGTTTTAGGGTTTCTCTTGTTTCCCAGAATGTTCTAGTCTCGTCAGATTTACATGTACAGGTTAATACATCCCGTAGCTACCATAATATCAACACTCCCTCCTAGATAGGGAGGTATTAAAGGAAATGATATTGAGCACAAACAAACCATTCAACCGATAGCATCATCATAGCCACACAAGCTATCTCATGGCCAAATCATGAGAACCATCATCACTATCAATATCATCTGATAACATTAGCTACATCATCTCTTGAAGCCATACTCCATCTGAGTAATCGAGCATGATTTTGAATAAGTCACTGACTCCACAGAGTGATACATGAATCATTCTTCTAATCTGGACATACGTCCTAAAAGAATGACTGTCCTGGACCATTTTCCACAGGGATAATGTGTATCCATAAGCATACAGACTATCCATATAGCTGACAATCATCTCCAATACTAGTGATAGTCTCCATGACAATTAGAGCAATGCCATCCAATAGAACACAACTGTGTATATCCATAGTAGTACACAACTACTACCCAGTGGTACACAACCACTCCTATTAGCACACAACTACTAACTAGTGACACACAATCACTACCAGTGGATCAAATCCACCAAAATAGCATACAACTACTTTCCAAAGACATACAATATCCACAACAATCATATCATTTGATATCAACTTGTATGAAACAATATCATGATATAAATTGAGTCATTTGGGCCATTCTTCCACTCACATCTGTGAGATTTGGAAGATAATATTCCCTTAAAAAGTAAAGTATCATCCATGGGATATCTGGACTATTCTTCTCAATCATATAAGAATAATTGTCCCTGATTTCTGAGCCTGGACCATTCACCTAACTGGGCCATTCCTTCAGCACTAATCATAGTGCAACCTGGAGAGAATGAGTGTGCCCTAGGGAATTCCTGTCCTTGATTGCTGAACCTAGGACATTCACCTAACTGGGCCATTCCTCTGGCACTAATCAAAGTGAAACCTAGAGAGAATGAGTATGCCCTAGGGAATGACTGCCCATACCATTTCCTATGGAAATGACTATCCTTCACCAACCTCCAAAACGAACCATTCTTCAAAACTACTCACAATTGTGAACTTTGAAAGAATGATTTCCGGACGAGGCATACCATTATACTTGACCACTACTTAGAGTGAATTCCAAGAAGAATGACTCTCCTAGACCATTCCCTCACATCGACAACAAGGGGAATCACTATATATGGTATGTCAACAATATATTAGACCATTTTCATTATGAAAATGACTTTCCGATATGGAAAATTCCTGTCCGTCAAAAATATTGAACCACTTTCAGAACTGGAAAGGAACTTCCCATCTTGGACCATTTTCCGAACTGGAAAGGAACTTCCCATCCCGGACCATTTTCTGAACTGGAAAATGACTATCCATAAATCAATAACATATCAGTGCTCCCTCCCAACCTAGGTGTAATCACTTCATTTTCCAATAAGGAATTCGTCTCCATGAGCCCCAACTTGTCTCTTAAGTATGCAAACTTTTGATCTTGGACAGAGGTTTTACCAAAATATCTGCTATCTTCTCATCTATGGAGATATACTGGAGAACCACTTCTCTCTTATGGACTTTATCACAAAGAATATAATGCTTGATCTCAATGTTCTTAGGCCTGTCATGAAACACCGGTTTCTATGAAAGATTCACATAGCTGTGATCATTACAATATATCATGGTCACATTCAACACCTGATCAGATGGTCCATAAATCAACTTATTTCTTTTGTACAAGCATCACAAGCTGCAATATACTCTACTTTTGTAGTGCTGATTGAAACAGAATTTCATTTCCTGTTAGCTCATGACATTGTGGCAAATCTCAAACTGAAACATATCCAAGTAGCACTCCTTCTTTCATTTGTACTCCCTTCCCAATTTGAATCGATAAATTCATGCAACTGTATGTCATAATGTAAACATCCCATAAAACAAATACCCAACTGAGTATTCTCCAAATAAATTAATGAGCCACTCAACTGTCAATACAGAGACGGGTCTACTGGATTAGAGTCACTTCAAATTCTTCATATCTATTATCATGAGAGTTAGCCATATATTTGCAATCCATCATCCCAGACTTCTAAGTAAGCATTATGATACACTTTCTTTTTCATAAGAATTTTTCTACATGCTTTTGTTGTATATGAGATACTCTGCATCAAGTTGCTTGAATCCATACAAGGTATTCTTCCATTTTCATACATGGGTCTCTTTCTGGTATAAGCTTCTTTCTCAATTTTATTTATTGGGAAGAATAATCTTTTACATGAAAAATTTCAATCCATGGATACTGCAAGAGGTATATCTGCTTTACTGGAACAAACTCTCATCATAGTCTTCTCCCTCCTTCTGGAAGAACCTCTAGTTCTGAATCTCACAATGTTTCCATTCATAAATCTTTTTCACATTTTCTTACATACACTGTTATTAATCACAACTTCCATTTCTTCTGGTTGATTTCTTCTAGTGGGTTCAAACGAAGCCGGTAGTCTTATGATTCTCGGTATAATAACTAGTTTTTCTGGATTTTCTTTTTTTCTTGGAATCTTCATGTTCTTCCTCATGTTCCTATTTAAATTTTGGGTCCATGGAGTGTTCTATAGATTATATTCCCTTCCTTCCTAAAGATTCCAACTTCTTCCTTTCATCATAGGAACATGGATGTAGATGGAAAGCCAAGGATACTTAAGACTTATTTTCGAAGAATACTTCTTCTAGAGTCAAACTGAACACATGCTGCTTATTATGGCTGCGACTTTCAATGAGAATATGGACAGATACTTCATAATATTCATGGATTCTTCAATGGATCATATGATTTAGAATTATCTCCCTCATAATCCTCTCTTCATGCATGAATGCATGCTCTTCTTTTGGAATTATGTAATCAACCCCCTCCATATAAGAGAGCCCATGCTTTTGTCTGCATCCTTATTGCCTTTTGCAAAGTGTCACGAGTCTTATTCTAATTTCCTCTTGATTACCGACTTCTTTCTGATTTGACTTCTTCTGGGTCTCTTCAAGTTTGATTATGATTTTAGCTTATCTGACAGTTGTTACTTATATAATAGATTGCTCAGGAATTTTCCAACGTACTTCATCTTCTTGTAGTGATAGTAATAACAATCATTATCTTGTTATTCTTTCATAGATATTGTTTCACTGACCATATTTGCTTCTAAGAAAGAGATATGCATGATATGTACATGAACTATGTAAACATGGTATGTACAAGAACTATGTTATAGAAGAATATTGTTACCTTGACTAGAAGACGAAGTTTGTTTTATCCTTATTGGCTTTCTTTGAGGGTTCCCTTTCTTCGGAAATTGTTGCTTTGCCCATTTACTTCCTTTTTCTTTAACTTAGGACAATGGTTCTTGTAGTGACCATATTTTCGACAGTTGAAGAATTATATTTTTGACATATCCTTTTCTTGATTTGGTTTCTTCCTTAAGCCAAACTTCCTCTTATTCCTGAAATTATTGAATTTTTCTATGAAGGCTTGATCACCATATTTATTTTGGGATTTATCTTTTTTCATTAATCCTTGATTCTTCTTGTGCATAACAATTCCAAAGTTCTTCAAATGTGGGATACTCATTTATTGTGTTCATGCTTGCAACAAATGCATCCCATGTCTTTGGAAGGCCATTGAGTACTATATTTACCAGTTTATTTTCTAAAATGATTTCTTCAATAGCTTGTAGTTGATCTCTTAAATGATATATGCTCACAAAGTATTGTTATGCTATCATCATCATTCATTTTCATGTCATAGAGCTCATTTTTCAGATTCATTACTTGTCCAATGTTTATGACTGAGAAGAGGTTAGTTAGGGCATCATTGATCCAGGTGGATGTCGGTGGCCACCCACCTTTTCCAACTGGCTCAAAACAACTTTCTGACAATTTTGGCAATTTACTATTTTTAGCAGGTTTTAACTTCCGGGGCCACTTTGAGGGTCCAAATGAAGGTTTTTCGAGATAGAGGTTCTCAATGATATCCAAAGACATATTGAGCCCCCAAAATGAATCTCCTCGATGATACCTTTCCAATGAGCTATCACACGCCTAAAACGGAGATCGTATGCAAAAGTTACAACCCCGGGAAGTTGATGTACTAACTTACCCAAACGGGGCCCACATGACTTTTGGCGCTTCATCTCCTAGGGTTAGTTTTTTGGATGTATAGGACTTTTGGCATTCCTATTTATTGTAAAAAGGCCTCTAGAGCCTCATTTTAATCATTTTTTGGCGAATGCAAGTAGATGTCACATCTCTTCTTAGAGATAAGCTGCCACCATTCCAGTGAGTCTTTCACTCGGTATTTTTACAGTCTCTGTACATTTCTTTCATTAATAGAAATCGTGTATTACTGTATATCTGTGTTTATGGTTGCATCTCTGATACATTTCTATTATATTATTGAATATCTGCGATATCTCTGTGCATTTATTTATTATATCTCCGATCTCATTTCATGCCGAAGATAATCTGGATCAGTGGTATCAGAGCAGGCTGCTCTTGATCATTTTTTCAGTGCATGTCCTCGACGAGGTTCGAGTATAGAAATTTGGGTCTCGAGCTTGTCTCTCTTGAAGACAATCGCTCTCGCACACCCAAGAAACCCTCAATGGCGGAAGAAAAGAAAAATGACGGAGCAGACAATCCTATCAATCTGTTGCTTGAGCAAGCTCTCACGCGACAGAGGGACGAAATGATGGAGAATTTTTCCCACATCCTTCAACACCTACCGATAGCATCGGGCACATATTCATCAAGCGGCCACTTTGGAGGCACCTCGCCTTTCAAGGTACAAGTTAATTTTGATATTCCTGTATTTGAAGGACAGATAGATGCAGAAGCCCTAGAAAAATGGTTAAATCTGCAAGAAGGTTATTTCTCTGTTCACAATTTCTCCGACAAAGAAAATATCACCTTCACACTCCTTAAATCTCTCTCTCATGTCAAACATTGGTGGGAAACTTACTGGGAGAAAAGTTCCATAGAGGAGTCTGGAATATATGGGGCCAATCCCACTTGGGATTTTTTTGTGGATGCGGTAAAGAAACAGTATTACCCTGTTGGCAACTATGAAGACCGGTACATGAGATGGACCACACTGCGGCAAGAGAGGGGCCAAGCAGTTTCAGAATTCACCAATACCTTCCATACCTTGCACACCAAGTTGGGTATCAAATACTCCGAGCGACATTTGGTTCTGAAATACCGTGGGGCTCTACACAGATACATTCAAACTGAAATGGATTTTCTGGACATCTCATCACTCGGTGCTGCTTATTGATATGCTGTTAAAATCGAGCAGAAATTTAAGCACCAGAACAAACGAGAGTTTGGGTCTGCAAATTCACAACAGCCAAAGTATGACAAAGACAACCCTAACAAATAGTGTTCCGAAAACCAGTCCAAGCCACGGGAAAATAAGGGTCACGGGAAGACAAAGAAGGACACTGAAAAATGGTGCGATTTCCACAAAATCCCTTGGCACAACACCGATGAATGTCACTCAAAACATTCATTGGTGGCCAAGATCAAAGACAAGGAGCTTATCCCTGATTCAAAATCTGATTCTGAAAAAGATAGATCATCGACACAGACCCCACTGCTATTGTCACGACCGCAACAATTCAACCAGAAGAACCAACAGATCCTGAAGAGGGGGAGCGCCTTTTTCATTCACAGATGTGGGTGAAGGGGAACCCACTGCATTTTATTGTTGATAGTGGAAGCCAGAAAAACCTCATCTCAGGAAAGGTCATCAAACAGTTGGGATTGTCGACAACACCACACTCACAACCATACAACATCGGGTGGCTTCGGTAAGGACGAGATCTCTGTGTTAGCCAACAGTGTCGATTGTCATACGGCACCCAACCCTTCAAGGATGAGGTATTATGTGATGTTGCCCCACTGGATGTCTATGATGTTCTCTTGGGCCAACCATATATGTGGAGATGCCATGCTGTTTATGAGTCTCGACCCCGTAGTGTCATTGTTACTTTGGGGGGTCATCTCTACAGAATACCAGAGGTAGTTCCAACTAGTGTTCCACCTAAGAAGTGTCGCAAGGTAGTATCTCATACTGCAAAATTCATCTTCTTCACAAGCTGTTCAAAAGGGGAACATAAGGACACTGCAACCACTACGGCCTCGCCCCAAGCACCTTCTATCTAATAGAAACAGGTCGAAAAGGCTGCAGTAAAGTGCAAAGATTCCTTCTGCACAACGTCCTCTCATGTATCTCAACTTGTTGAACAACCTCAGCTTCAACAGGTTCATGACAAACTTCCACAAACTAAGCAACGCGACGTCTCCAACAATACAACCAGCTCACCAAGATGCAGATCCAACAAATGATTTTCCCTCTCCCCAAGGAACTCAATGCAATGGAGACCATTGCTTCCTAAGGAGGGAGGATTGATCCAGGTGGATGTCGGTGGCCACCCACCTTTTCCAACTGGCTCAAAACAACTTTATGACAATTTTGGCAATTTACTATTTTTAGTAGGTTTTAACTTCCAGGGCCATTTTGAGGGTCCAAATGAAGGTTTTTCTAGATCAAGATTCTCCATGACAGCCAAAGGCATGATTGAGACCCCAAAATGAATCTCCTCGATGATACCTTTCCAATGAGCTATCACACACCTAAATCAGAGATCGTATGCAAAAGTTACGACCCTGGGAAGTTGATGTACTAACTTGCCCAAACGGGGCCCACATGACTTTTGGCGCTTCATCTCCTAGGGTTAGTTTTTTGGATGTCTAGGACTTTTGGAATTCCTATTTATTGTAAAAAGGCCTCTAGAGCCTCATTTTAATCATCTTTTGGCGAATGCGAGTAGCTGTCACATCTCTTCTCAGAGATAAGCTGCCACCATTCCAGCGAGTCTTTCACTCTGTATTTTTACAGTCTCTGTACATTTCTTTCATTAATAGAAATCATGTATTACTGTATATCTGTGTTTATGGTTGCATCTCTGATACATTTCTATTATATTATTGAATATCTGCGATATCTCTGTGCATTTCTTTATTATATCTCCGATCTCATTTCGTGCTGAAAATAATCCGGATCAATCATTCATCTTCTTAGATGAGTCAAGATGAGAGATATAGGGTATCGAGTGGTATTTTATAGAATCCACTATGATACTCATATCATTGATGTCATTGTCCTTGAAATTCTCCATAACTGCAACGTTATGAGGTTCCTTCTCTTTTCCCGCTTCAAACTATGGTTCCATGATCTTTCCTTTCACGATATCCAACACTTTGTTCTTGGAAAGGATGAGGTCAATCCTTATCTTCCATTATCTAAAGTTAGAATGCACTTCTAACTTGTTTTTTGACTTCATAGAGTAATTCATGACTACTTTGACTTGGTCAAACTTTGACTTTGACCAAAAAATCAAACTTGACATCTTGGCTTGCTGAGAGTACCAGGAGGTGCACTTGGCTAGGGCACACTAGGCTATTCAGGAATTAGGTCAAGCTATTCACTTAAGGTGCCTTAACAAGAGGGTTATAGTTTTGTTGCTGCAACAAAACTTTGACTACAACTAGAACTGTAACTAAGCAAATGATTCGAAAAGATCTTTTAATGACTGTGGTTGAGTTTTTAATTGCATGTGGTTATTAACCATTTAAGAAGCTAATGAAAGAGGATGAAGATGAGAGAATATATCACAGCCATAATACAAAATACATATCTGAACTGAAGCAATAAGAACAACAAACCATAACAAGATAAGTGATAACGGAGTTCGGCACAAAATTGCCTACGTCTCCGGGCCTTTGTCTCAGTGGGGGAGGCTTCTTTATTTATGTTCAAATCTCAAAAAGTACATCGCAGTATTGCCATTAGGATACAAGAATGATCTGGTCATGTTCTTCCAAATCTCTAGAACCCAACAGAAGAAAAAACACGCAAAACGGATGACCAAAGCTCCCATAAATGGCCCGCAAGCGTCTGCTCCTCAATAGCTCCCCTGCATAAAAATGGCTTTGGCTTGGCTTGGCTTCCCTTCAACATAACTCTGCTCTAACTATCCCCCATGGCCTCAAACATGCCTGGTTTATATAGATCTAGAGTTGGTTATCATTCCCCAACTTCCTCCCAAAATCTGGGCTCAAAAAGAGTCCAATATCTCCCAATAATAGGCAAAATCCACTATTATAGGCTTAAAAACAATAAAAAAATCCATATTGTATAGTTAAAAACCCACTTTATGCAAATATTTGGGAATAATCCCCTTAAACTAGTGCGCACCCCCAATTCTTGGTCACATGAATCTTAATATGGCCAAGCGCTAGCCTAAAAGGCTAAGAGTTGGCCCCAAAAAATCGTGCTAGCTCCTGGATTCATGGCAGATACATGGGACCATGATCCAAAACAAATAACCTTCACGCGCAACTTTAAGATTCAGTTCTGGTCCTGTGGGAAACAACCCAAGATCCATGGGATATGGCTTATCCAGTCCCCGCGCACACATTTAAACCGGAGTCATATGGAAGTATGGGTGCCTGAGGGCTGGGGCTAGGCCCGAGCCCATTCCGCCATTCTCATTACATATACTTTATTTATAATAAAATGGGTTTTAATTCATAACGAATTGCGTGGCGCGTTGGTAATTCAACCATTGTGAAGGCTTTACATGGTGGAGAGGTCACTGGTTCAATACATGTCCACTGCAATATTAACATTTGCATACAACTAATTAGCCAACCCATGGGTGCCACGTGGCAACCCATGTTTGGGCCACATGGCACCCCACCATTTGATGTTTTTCGATGCCACGTGTCAACATGCTATTGGTCCCCATCACTGTCCAGTCACCCTGCTCCCTATGCTGCCACATGTCACTTCTTCCACTGCCACGTGTCACCTCCAGAGAGTGCCACGTCACCTTTTGACTGTTGACTTTTTTTTTTACTTTTTCGCTGTTTGGGAAAACGATCAGAGTGCGATAAATCTCGCATACAACGCCCATTTGAGAAAGTGAATATATGGCCAGAATCAACACGACGAGACGGTCGTAATGTAATTGGTTTCATCCGATTATGAGAACTTTCATTTTTGAGCCTTTTTTAGCCCTGTCAGGTTCCTGGATCCGATTTTGGATCAACAAATCATCCCAATCTATCTTCCAGCGGTTAGACTGTTCGAACATAGTGTGGGCCCAAAACCTGTTAGAAATAGGTGTGTTTTTTTCACTGTAGACAATATAGCAATATTGTCACCCAACCATATGCATAAAGGCCACCCCCGAGCACCTTAACCTTGACAAAAAAAATAATTCTGAAAGAAAACCCTAGAACCGGTAGCTAACCAAGGTAGCCTACCTCTCTCTAGATATAGCATACCAGGTGGAAAGTACAAGACATAACCAAAGAGAAATTCCAATCCAAAACCAAAATTCCAGTTGTAGCAGCTACAAATGCAGCTCCTCTCCAAACTTGCGCACCACTGGTCTTATGAAGTTGTGAGAGTGAGAGTGTCAAATGAGCTCTAGTGCCCTCTTATTTATAGTCCTCCAAGTGACCTAACTGGGTTGACTTCTACTTTTGGAGGCTAATATCTCAATAATAAATATTCTCTTGAGCCGACTTGTCTCCTATGGTTATTATCCAACGTTTTAGTGTTTCTCTTGTTTCCCAGAACAATCTAGTCTCGTTAGGGTTACATGTAAAGGTTAATACCTCCTGCAGCTACCATAATATAAACATAAGGAAGGGTCTTCTATATTAGGGTTGGGTAGAGGGATGATTTCTAGTTGAGAAGATGGGTTAGGATATGGAGATGAATTGGAAAATGCACAAGCATGCTCCTCCATAGATAAGGTGGTAGAGGTGGCTTGGAATTGTAAGAACCTACAATATGTAGCATCATAGTTTTCATTTTTATGATAGTGGCACTGATTGGGGAGAGGGGAGGGTGTGAGAGGATGAATATTATGAAAAATTGGTGTTATAAGCATGTGTTGAGGGAGAGTAATAAGGACAAGGGTTTTGGGAAAGGATAGGGATATGGTTATGGGGAAAAAGGATGCAAGGGTGCTATTATAGATTGCATTCAATACCGAGGGCACAAAGAAGGACTTGAACTAGGGAGGTGCTTTCAAATAATGCTACTTCATGATGAAAAAGAATAAAATGAAAATGACCCTTTCAAAACTAATTTGTATTGCAAGCTAAGAGATTTCACCCGCACTGCAAGATACCAGATATATAAAATGTACAGAACATAAATAAAATGCTAGAAATGGCAGAATAACAGTAAAATATCCAGCATAATCTTCACAATACACATAAATGATATACGAAATAGAAACAAAAAAACACTTTGATTCAAAAAGCAATGTTCACAGGCCTCTTCGAGGGGGCAACCTCCAGTCGAGCAGCGCTCTATTACAATAATCTCCAAGCTAGGGTTCACATACCCTCGCCCCTTATTTATACTAAATATGTCTATTAAGAGAAGCATCTAGAGGAAGA
>ML777221.1:1548785-1577154 GCA_009831015.1 Picea engelmannii | reverse complement strand
GACTCTAGTTCTTGGTTACGGGTATGGGCCATGATGATGGGTGAACTGAAAAGGGAGCGGGCGGGGTCAGAAATTTTTGCAGAAAAATGATATGGATGAAAGTGATAAGGGAGAAGAGATGAGTCTAATGGAATAGGTCTCAAATAATGGTGAAAAAATTTCCAGACTTTTTTTGTTTTTTTAACAGCTGCGGGGTTATGCTTTGGTCTGAAGAATGCTGCAGTGCTGAAATCCCCAAATTTTGAACCAGAGATTATTTACTTAGCAACCCGAACACAGATGCGCGTCAATAGATCTCGCCGGTTTAATTTGTTTATGTTACTGTTTATGTTCCCCAATGGTTAGGTATTCAAGGGTTCTACAGACAAGGGTTTTCCCTGTGCTATAGCTCTCTGATATACGTGCAGGGTCCAACAGTAGTACTCGACCCAATATCTCAGGGCACTAACTAAGGAGGATAGACCATACCCTTAGCCGTACTACCCAACTACCCAGGTACTAGAGAGTATCTTCCCGAGTGCTGTTCTCGGTGACACTATAGCAGTCCGACGACCGATAGGTTTATCTAAAGAGGGCTTCAGAAAATCTAGGTCGATCCGTACACAGGTGCAGTCTGATGCGCTACCACTCGAAGGGGTACCAACAGGGGTTACAAGGGTGGCCAACAGATGTGCGCTTAAGAACCACTTGTATTTCCTGCGTGTATGAATCCCTCAACCGCGGGTTTATGCGCTTAACGACAGATCTCTATGGCTTAAAGACGCCGTAATACGTCTCTACCCTGAAAAAAAATACCCACAATTTCTGCCAAGGAAAGTGCTCTGATACCACTTGCAAAATACCAGATATATAAAATGTGCAGAATAGAAATAAAATGCTAGAAATGGCAGAATAACAGTAAAATATCCAGCATAATCTTCACAATACACATAAATGATATACGAAATAGCAACATAAAAGCACTTTGATTCATAAAGCAATGTTCAGAGGCCTCTTCGAGGGGGCAACCTCCAGTCGAGCAACGCTCTGTTACAATAATCTCCAAGCTAGGGTTCACATACCCTCGCCCCTTATTTATACTAAATATATCTATTAAGAGAAGCATCTAGAGGAAGATCCTTCTAGAAGCGGAAGCTTCTATTAGGTTTTCTTACATCCACCTTATTCTATTTTATTGAAAGGCCTTATTAATATTGACCTTTATTACATCCGAATACATTAATCTACCTATGTACGGGTTAGGACCTTAACATGCACTCTAGGGTGAGTCTCATGCATGAATTGAAAAATCTTGTTGATGATAGTTTTAAAAAGTTTCAAATGTGCCCTAAAAATCCTTGGATATTGTCCCACTAAATACCTATACAATTAACAAAAATTGCATTAGTTTAGAAAAAACATACTTGATGCTTCAATAGGTAAAAAATATCAATTCATGACATGATAAGACTAAACATACATGATGTTAATTGAAATCATGGAGGTGACCACCCTTCAAACCTGCATTTTTCAAATACAATAATAGGTTAAATGATTGAATAACAACTATACATCAATGAGTTTGTATTTGAAAAAGAGAATTAAATGTTATAAGACTGAATAATAATTAAATATGTATGATGCTCTAGAAATACTAAAGGGGAATACCTCATGAATGATCTCCTCTTGGTTTCAAGAATAATTTATTCTCTACTAAACAAGACCAACCACATGAAGGTGGAAGCTCGTTTGGTCCCTCCCCCCCCTCACATCACTCTCAATTCCCCATACCAAATCATTCATAACAAGTAGAAAAACAATAATTAAAGGTAAATTAAATCAAGAAGTTACATGTATTCAGAACATATAAGGTCCATGCACAACTAGAAAACAAAAAATTGTACAATCAATAATTTATATTAATAAACTTTGTACTGAAAATATGTATAATCACTTTTTTTTTTTGTTTCTTCTTTTTCACAAAACTCATGGGTGTATCATCATCAGTATCATCTCGATCCCTCCATTCAACTATTGGGTCTTGTTCTACTTCTAGAAGGTGATGGGTTATCTCAAGCGCCATTCTACTACTTCTAGTAGTAGGACATGGACGTTGATGTACTACATGGGCATCCACTACAATTACAAAAAGCATTAAAAGGACATGGTTAGTTATTATTCATAGCAATGTTTCATTAGTATGGATATCATTACTATGTTTTTTACCTGGAGGAGTAGTGGACACCATTGGTTCCTCTTCTCTCCAAGCACCCTGAAAAGTTATAAGTACACCATATAAGAGAAGTATTAATAATCGTCATATTATACATTTTATTTTAAATACAGTCATACCATGATCATGGGTTTGTGAACCACTAGTATCATGGTGTCGTTGTCCACCACCGTCAAATGACCCAGTGTTTCTTTCCTTCTTAAAAGAAATAGAGATATAATTAATTGATAGGTTAAATCAATTGTCAATATACTTGACAAGTAATCAACAACTGCAATTTTGTATTTTTATTTACCAACTCATTCGAAGGCTCAGATTGTGTCTATGATCCCTTCCTTTGTCGGTTTTCCACCACATCCTGAAAGTAAAACTTTAAGTCAATCATAAAGTATTCTTTTGTGGCAACACTGTTGAATTTATCGCCCTGCATCGCATGACATAAACTAAGGATTTTTTCTCACTGAATACAATTAGATAAAATTTGCATGATGATATATTATTCTATTATGGATTTTAATCTCAACTAACCACCTTGGCCAAGTTTGTGTTGTCCATGTTTATCTAATATTTCATTTGTTTCTTTTGTTGTGTCTGGGTGCCTATGAAAAGTTTCAAGTATGTTATAATATATCATGATTTTTTTCTATAAAATTAAAAAAAATTCAACATATTCAATTCAAAATATAATATATTACCTTCCAAGGCCAGGTGGTGTCTTCCCTTCGCTTCTCAATGAAGTCTCCTTAGTTTCCTCTTGTATATTCTTCCATTCCCCCTTGGGAATGTCCAAAGGACGATCATACTTAGGGTTATTTTTCAATTGAACCATATATTGGTCTCTGACATATTTCAATTATGTGCCATCCTTTGAGGTGGTTTTAGACTTGTTGAATATATCACAAAACAAACCAACCATATGGTCTATAAGATTATTTTTCAAATCTTTATTCTGGGCATTCCACCATGTGTGAATTGTGGGCTCGAAGATCTCTAGAGCCTTGTCATGCAAGGTCCTATAAGAAATATTGTTTCCTAAAAAAATGATAATTAGATTAAATTAATATGAAAAATGTAGGTCTTACTTAAATGGTAGGAACTATTTAACATATTCAAAAATACTTGGGATTTGTTGTATCTCCAAGGGAATTAAGTTTTCGTCCACCAACAAGTTGATGGAGAGTGTTATCGATCTTTGAACACATGTTTCTCCAGGATAAAAATGCTGATATGGATGTGCAGAACCAATATCCTTCTGAGATTCTCCCTGCATACCCTCATGAGAATGATCTAGTGTGTTCGGTGGGGGCGTCTCATGGGCCCCAAGAGTTTCAATCATCTGAGCCACAAATGGAGAGGAAAATAGCCTCACAGGTATGTGGCTTGTGGTGGGACACTATGGGGTTTGTGCATCACTGCCACTAGTAGGGTCCCCATGACCAGGTTGTTCCCTAATCAGCGAATGGAAAATTCCCTATGGAAAGAAAATGTTAGAGAACTGCTCATATAATGGTAACATGCAAAAATTTCATAAAACAATTTATGTCTAAAATAGTCTTTTTTTTTTTAAATTGCGCTTACCCCAAATTATTCTATATCCTGTCTTAATATTTCCATCCCTTTGTTTCCCTCCTCTGTAAGTGGCTTAGACTTAGCCAATTCAATGCATTTGATATTTACTTTTTTCAAGTCCCTTTTAATTGTTTCCACTGGGTTGACGGAGTAATATATTTCATTCAACAGATCATCTCGCGTCAACGATGTGATCATCTACATAAACAAATATACATGTTAATTAAATTATTCAAAGCAAGAATTGATATGAAAGTCATTGTTATACCTGCTCTGAGCTAGCTAGTGCCTTCCCACGATCACCCTGCCACATTATAAGATGCATGACAATTTATAATGTTATAAGAAAATAATATAAAAAGCACGAGTTATTAAAATGTATGTTTCATATATAAAAAGGAAACATTAATTACAGGTTTGGTATAATGGTAGAACACATTTACCCCCATAATAGAAATGCTTCCATCGATTCAATTCAAATTGTAATTGATCAATAACTCTTCCCCTGTAGCTATTGTTTTCACTGCAAATACAAATATTTGATTTCCTTCATGCTCCTCAAATATAAAATTGGGTTGCTTTCTTGTCATCCCTAGTATTGCACTGTTAATAAGCCCTGCAATATTTCTTGACGCCTTGGGCCTTCCATCAATATACACCGTTGCTCCTTTATTGTGATCACTGTCTTTTCACTGTATGTAATTTGCAATGACTACATATCTCTGCCTACCTGGAATATATCAGACCAACCTCAACCAGTATCCATAGTTGTAGCATGGTCCAACATACTCCATCAACTCAACAAGTCCTCCATCTTTCACCTTTATTCCATCCATGGAGAATAGGCCCATACCATGTATGGATGATGGATCAATGTGATAAATCCTCTCATTGACACAGAACTCAATTTTCAATTGAGGAAGTTCATTGGGTACCCATGGTCTCAATAGATGTGTGTACCTCAAAGGAACCTTGACATCACCTATGCTCTCATCATCATATGAACATGAACCTCCTTCAACAACAAATAATTCCATGCGCCTATGAAAGTTTCTTCTTACCTTTTCACCTCTAGTTGACCTTGCTCTGTTAGATGTGTTGGACATTGTAACACTTCCCCCCTCCCTCTAGAAATTCCCTCACTCAAGGATGCTAGGTCTGATAGGTACCTATTTGGTTGTACCTACACTCCATTGAATGAAAAAACATATTTATCGAAGATATGATTGAAATGGAAATGGAAACGGTAAGAACACAACACCATGCATCTTACTTATTTCTTTGACTAAATGTAATGAATGACCAAATGGTGATTATCAACTGTTGGGTTTGAACATTTGGTGTCGAATATAGTTTTCCTACAATGTTGTTGGGCATTGGCCACTCTCTTTCATAGCCTTGAGTGTCAACAATATTTGGATACTCTCTTTTAGAGCATTGAGCCTCAACAATAAATCTTTGGCCATCCATAGTGTAGGAAATAAAAATAATTCTTCTTTAAATTCTTCACATGAAGTTATGGAAGTGTTCTTGAGGGAAAATGTTCCCATAATTCAGGATTTCTTTGTTGGAACTCTGTGCAACAAGCCTAGATATACATTCTATCCAAATGACGAGGTTATAGAGGAACAAATTATCACAATACAATCATGAAAGCTAGATTGTGCAATATGGTTGAATATGGAAAATGGAAGTGTTTACTGAGATCCAAATGCTACTATCTAGTCTTTCAAAGTAAAGGTTCAATGGTGGAATCCATCTGGAACATCAAAGTTTAACAAAGAATTGTATAAAAACTATTTAAGTTAAAAAAAATGGGTTGTTGGTTTGGAAGAAAACTATGTTCATTGATGTTAATACCATCATATGGGCATGGTCACCAAGGGTAGGATGGACATGAGAGAAAATAAAAATAAATGAGAAGGGCTAGGGGGAAGCAAAAACATGTTTGTTGTTTAATTTGTTTTCTATTCGATGTGCTTATGACCAAGTTTGTTGTTTAATTTTTTTTTTTCTCCAATGGGGGTTGATTATTATTTGACCCTGAATGTGGGTAATGTTGCATCCAGTGATGGCATTAAGAAATATTATCACAAGCTTGCCATGAAGTGGCATCTAGATAAGAACCCCAACAATAGGAAGGATGCATAGGCTAACTTCAATCATATTTTAGGATCTTATGAGATTCTCAACAATTCCCAAAAGTGTGCCATTTATTACCAATGTGACAGGAAGGAGTAAAATGGCATGTTGCACCTCCAAGTCATAGTTCAACTGGATTTTCCAATAGTAATGGTAATGGATTCAAATTCACTATGAAAAATGTGAAATACATTTTTGTAGAGTTCTTTGTTGTCTATTCCTTGCCAACATGGCATTGACATGCATAAGACTTGGAGGTTCATGCTTCAACAATACAAAGTATGGATTTCCACAAGGACAGAGTACATTCCCATATTCTCAGGATCCTTTGCATGATAGAGGAGGAAACTCATTTGGCCCACACAAAGATCATTCAATTGAGAGTAAGCTAAAGTGAACCCTTGAAGAACTATACAATGATGATATTAGGAAGATGAAGATTTCAAGGGATGTGTCAAATGGCAGTGGTAAGATTGTGACCATTCAAGAGGTTTTGAGTATACAATTAAAATCAATATGGAAGAAAGGGAATAAGATAACCTTTCTAGAGAAAGGGAATCAACTATTAGGAGTTTCAGTTGTAGATCTGGAATTTCTAGATATGGAAGAAAGGGAATAAGATAACCTTTCTAGAGAAAGGGAATCAACTATTAGGAATTTCAGTTGTAGATCTGGAATTTCTAGTTGACAAGAAGCCACATAATTTGTTCAAAATGAGAAGACAATGACTTGGTCCTTGTTCAAAAGATAAATTTGGTTGAAGCTTTGATAGGATATTCTATCACAATTCTGACATTCAGTGGGAAAACTATAAATATTACCTTCAATAACATTATTTACCCTAGTTATGGAAAAATATTCCTCAGGGAATGCGCATTGCAAAGTAACATAGAAAGAAAGGAAATTTTAGGATCTAGTTTGAAATAAGAATTCCTTCTAGACTTAGTCTTAACCTAAAGGCTAGAATCATGAGAATTATGGGAAGTCATGCTTGACATTGTTGTTTTAAGAGAGTTGTGCCTTTTTTACTATAGTTACTTAACAAGACTAAAATAGATATAAAAAAAATAGTTGATTGTAGTTGGGAGTTCCTCTCCACAAAATTATAAAAGCTAGCATTTGAATGTCTTCTCGGTGAGATGAAATAAGTGGCTAGAGTTATAACTACCTTTTTTATTGAATGATTATGATTCTAATGTTTGACTTGGATGGGCCTGAACTTGGGTTGGACAAGAGAATTTAGGTGCTAAAAAGGCACCAATGAAGCTCAAATTTCAGATCATGTGCAGGTTCCTCAAGTGATCCAGATCTTGGGGGATGAGATCTGAATGGCTTGAATGCCAAGAGAGGAGGAGCTTCGATGTGCCAATCTTTCATGAAAAGAAACATGGAAAAAAAAACATGTAAATGAAGTATTTGGTAGGTGAGGCTCAAAGATGAACCTCACCTCTAAAGCTAATTACTACTAAATCACTCATAGCTAATTAATCTCACAATGAACAATAGAAAATATGAGAGAAGACAAAATGAGTAACTCGATATTATGAGAAGGCTTATTAGGCCTTTATATAGCATTAAAAAATGGTCCATTGGACAAAGTAAAAAATAGCTCATTAAATGAGTCTCTATTATTAGTATAAGAGATCTAACTACCCAAATAACTAAGTAGTGGAAAATAAAACTGCATACAATAATGGAAAGAGCTCATTAAATGAGTATCTATTATTATAATAATATATCTAACTACCCAGCTAACCAAGTAGTGGAAAATAAAACCCAATACAATAATGGAAAGGTGGGATTCTCTTTGACCCATATGGGCAACCTGTTAGCCCAATTAATTAATGAGGAGGTGGGAATCTCCTTGATCCACATGGAAAATATATTATCTTTATAGCTTTATGAGTTTTGACCATATACCCCCTAAAATTTGGATCATTCCTCACCCTTTATAAAATGACGGTCCCCATCATTTCACCCATGCTAAAAAGAGAAACCCCATTATTGTACCATTATGATTACAATGTGAAAATACCCAATGAAGAGAAGGGTTTTTTGTGGTTGACCCATAACCGTGGGTTTGTGGTTGACTCATAACCTAGTTGAAAATGGAATTGTACATGGGTAGAAAAATAAATAAATTTTAATAAAATCCAAAAATTTAAAAGATAATATGAAAAAATTGTGAATTTGGGGCTGCGAACATCCTTCTGCAAATATATTCATAACTTCTACTACACGTGATGAAATCAAATTCTATCGAAGACCCATTTGAGATATTGAAGACATATTCCCATAGGTATATGAAAATTGTTCTGAGTTGGCCTATGGCGCGAGAAAAACTAGGATGAATTTGAAGAGCGTGCGACCACACTGGTTACATATATGTGCTGCTTCAAACAAAGATATCTCATAAACCAGACAACGAAATAAAATTCCACGAAATACACATTTGATATATTGAAGATATATTTCCATCCATATGTGGAAATCCTTCTTTATTTTCCTGATCATGGATAAAAATACCGTTGAATATGGTGGTACGCACAACCTCCTTGGGTCAAATACATGTTGAGATTCAATTGATGATATCTCTCAAACCATGAAGCGAAATGAGATTCCAAGAAATACCCATTTGAGAGAGTCAAGAGATATTTCCATCCATATGTGGAACTCCTTATGTAGTTTCCTGAGCAGGGTGAAAAGTACCATTGAAGATGGTGGTACGCGTGACCTCCTTGGGTCAAATACATGTTGAGATTCAATAAATGATATCTCTCAAACCATGAAGCCAAATGAGATTCTGCGAAATACCCATTTGACATATTGAGGAGATATATATAATGAGATATGGTAGAGCCTCTGAAATAAAGTGTATAGGTTGAAAAAACTATTTGAAGTTGGTTGAGTGTAGAGGGATACAAATGATGCCAAGGGTTTTTGGAGCAACATGGGTTGTTGTAGAGGTTGTGGAACTTCCATGGGCAACATGGATGCCCTACAAATTTGTTGAAAATGTTGTAGACCAATGGATGTAGTGGATCCATGTATAGATGTAGTGAATCCATGCATGGATGTAGTGAATCCATGTATGGTTCTCCTTGTAATGGTGAACGACGATCCGAGGGAAAAAAAAGCCCTGTAGTGCCCGTGGACCAACTGTGATGCTTACAGTGTATGGTCTGGAAAATTTATTCTGATAGTACTAAAAGGAGGTTGGCGATTACCGCAAATGTTTGAACCCACAACATGCTGCAAACCCTTGTCCCTATGGAGAGCGTACCTTCTTTGATACCACTGATTCAAATCTGGGGGCCTGAGATCTGGATGGTTTGAATGCCGAGAGAGGAGGAGCTTTGACGTGCCAATCTTGCATGAAAAGAAACATGGACAAAAAAAACTTGTAAATAAATTACTTTGGAGGTGAATCTCAAACATGAGCCCCACCTCTAAAACTAATTACTAGTAAATCACTCAGAGGTAATTAATCTCACAATGAACAATAGAAAATATGAGAGAAGCCAAAATGAGTAACTTGATATTATGAGAAGGTTTTCTAGGCCTTTATATAGCATTACAAAATGGTCCATTGGACAAATTCAAAAAGAGCTCATTAAATGAGTCTTTATTATTAGTATAATAGATCTAACTACCCAACTAACTAAGTAGTGGAAAATAAAACCTGATACAATAATGGAAAGAGATCATTAAATGAGTCTCTATTATTATGGTAGTAGATCTAACTACCCAACTAACTAAGTAGTGGAAAATAAAACCCAATACAGTAATGGAGAGGTGGAACTCTCTTTGAACCATATGGGAAACCTGTTAGCTCAATTAATTAATGAGGAGGTGGGTATCTCCTTGATCCACATGGAAAATCTATTAGCTTTATCTTTCTAACTTTTTCATCCAAATTTAGACCATATAACCCCTAAAATTTGGATCACCAAGAGAATGTTGTTAGTGTAGATTCTTCATAGTTTCCTTCCTCATCATAGGAATTGTTGAATTACATGTTGGGTCAACTATTCCTAATAGTTGGTGTGAATGAATTACAATTGGAAACTACCTTAGAGTATTGTGAACATTGGCACATATGGAGTCCTACATCAAATATTTAAAGACATATAGGGGTTATTGAGTTCCTTTTGTCACAAGAGTGAGAAAAAAGAGGTCCCTTAACTATCTAGTTAGGCTATCCAGAAAGCACATCAGAGAGTTATTTGGTTAGTGACTCAACTAACATAAAGAAACAAGAGATAAACAACAATGAAATAAATCTTAACCAAACAAACAATAACTTGAAATGAATGCACAAAGAAAACAAAAGAGAGATATACCAAGTAAAATGATCTTCGAATTGATACTCCTTGGAGAAATATGGGGACTTATGAGTCCTCTCTTCCTCCTTGGGAAGGCTCTTGAGTCCCCAAGTACAAAGTCTTCTTTCTACTATCAATGGCTAACGAAGAAAAATTCTGAAGAAAAGAGTGATACACTACTCAAGAGGCTAGAGATCTAACACTTGTTATGGATGCCCAAATATTTCTAAGAGGAAGATGGCTTCCCAAAGCTAAAAGTGAGTAGCATAACAATACTCAAATGCTTCTTATTTTTTGCATACAATGTCCCTTCATTTATAGGAGGATGGCAAGATGTTTCTTAACTGGTTCCAAATGTGAATGGGAGGCCCTTGGAGGTACCTCCCATCCTTTTCAATGATCCCAAGGTGAAATTTGCGGGCGATTTTGGGTATGGGGGAGATTCCCTTCATCCAAAAAATGGTTGAGGCCCAACCAAACTCATCAATGTGCCATTTCAACATCCACACGGGTCTTTCGACTATCAGCCATGCACTTCGCGCAATGTGTGCATCGTACATTGTGCCAGACCATGCATATGTCCATGCGTGACTTTGGATGGATGTGTGCAGATTTCCAGAATCAATTTTACATAGTTTTATCATTGCCTTGCCAAACTGAGTGTAATCATTCCATGAATGCTGGTAGTATGCTGTGTTTGTGTTAATTATTTCTTCATCCATTGTCTATATTTGTAATGAGCCATTTTCCAGTGATAACAAATTCTCCTTGATGTGTGAGGTTAGGAGCATATGTATAGCTGAAATGCACCATAGTTTCTTTTGATGATGACATTGTGTAGAATGTGAGAAAACTTGAACGTGAGGAGCTATGAGTGTCATCTATTGGAGGGAGAGGGGATGGAATACTAGTACAAATTATGTTAGGAAAAAATTAAATTTTCTTGTACAAACGAGATGGGCATGCCCCATGATCGTATCATGAGACCATCAAGAGATAGTAGTAATTGAACTTGCTGACGAAGTAGATATATTCAACACCCTCGGGGGAGGGAAAAAAATAGGTGACAACTCTGATGACTGATTTGACTCTGAACTGAGTGGTGAAGGACTCATAGGCATTGATGGCCTAATCAAATTCATAGGTTTTCAGCTGCTACTGAAAATTGAAATGGTCACAAAGTAAGATCCACTGTAACATGAGATTATGATGGACTCGAATGTCATGGGGATCAATGAAATCAAAGATAATTTATGACTCTCTTTGTGCCATTCGAGGCCACTCATTGTCAATGGAATGAGGGCCAATATATTGTCACTTTTATGGATATTTTTTGATGTCGTCATGAAAAGTAACACGACAATTAGAAGCAAAGGGCTTCTAGATATCAGGTGTGATCACCATGGTGGAAGAACTGTAATAGTACCAGTAAGGGTGGTAATCATGAACAATGTCTAGAATATACATGATTCAATAATTTCCCTTGGTTTGGGGGTATGGATGGATGGAAGAAACTGTAAGTACTATTTGGTGTCAGGGGGATGACCAAACATGGGAAAATTGTGTTGAAGGGGTGAGACTACAAGGGTATGTAGCGTAGGTCAAAATATCAAGTGATATGGGATGCAAAGGTCTGTAGATGGTAAATATTTTGGATTGGATACAAATGGATTGCAGAGGATGTGAGGGTAGTGAGATTCCCCACCCAAGGGTAACAAGGGTTTTGATGTGCCAAGGGAAAAAAATGCCATTGGGTGCAATGTCCAAAATCTTTTGTACTTGATGAAACATAAAATATGATTTTTACAATTATCAAATGAATAAATATTGGGGTTGAAAGTACAAATACATAAACAATTTCTCCAATGGAGTATGGCTTGGACGATAGAGGGAGAAAGTAGATATTGGTGGAGGGCGGGGGCCCCATTGGTTAGTTTATATACTAGGTAGATGAATGAAGGATGATGTTGCGGAGGGGAAAGTCATGGTGGATGATGTGGAAGGTTAATGATAATGCAGAGATGCACTTGAATGTAAACAAAAAGGCATAAGGTGGGACTCCATAATGGGGTGGTTAGCATGATGAGGACAAAGAAGTATGAGGTTCTTACTCAAGTTGTAACACTGCCAGGACTCCAGATCCTAATGGATAGAACAACATGAGTTTCAATATTCCAAGGGATAAATATATGTGGGACAACTCATGGAGGCGAGAAGATATCGGATGATGGTACCTGAATCCAAATGAAGTGATGGTACTATGGATCCGGGTGTGGGGAACCTGAGGGTAATTATCATGGGGAATGATTGGGAAATGCAACTGGGATCACATGGTTGAATAGTATGCCAGTTTGAAATATATACTTGAAGGATCTAAGAGATTCCATGACTGGCACTATGAGAGGGGATGTGGGTGAAGGCATGCACATTCGAACCAAATACCCAACGTGAAACATATCTTGAAAATAAAACATGTTGATACTGAGAGGGGGGTGAATCAATATCAGGTACAATTTAAAACCTTTTTCAACTTATACTTAAACCATTCAATTATATCCAATGAGTAATGAACAATAGTATAAGAGTTACACCAATACACCACAGTACACCATGCACAATACATGAGAAATAATCAATAGTTATTGTTCAAGGGAAGTAATGACTTCCAAAGGTAGCTACAACTTCCAAATGTAAAGGGAGGCATAAACCTCCAAGAAGAAGATACAATCCTCCAATATCAAGAGATATTTGAACTCTCCATCCTTGTCCCTTCCTTCCACCCAAGAATATATGAGAGATAATAAAACTTTACATTAAATCATCACCATCAAACAACCATCACATAGAACTTGATAATGCTTCATGAGACTTATTCAACTTCTGCAATTATTCAATTATTGAAATACTCTGATCTTGTAGATAATATTAATCAATGTATTCTCTGAAACTTATCCAAGTTTCACTCCTTGAATCCTCCCCAAAAACAAGTTATAGAGAGAATGGTAGACCTTGTTCAATTCTAGTTTATTCAGGAGACCAAACTTGTACAACATGCCTAACGCTCAATATTTGACATCCGATTCTGAAACTCGCACAAAAGAAAATAAAATCCATAATCTTTCCAATGCAATTTGTCCCACTTCATTTGGATTCTCTATGAAGAAGTTATGACTGTTTTACCCGGAACACCTCTTTATTGACTAGCTTCAAGACTGGTCAAGAACCCTATCTTCCACAGAGTGTATCTCCATAATTGTATCGAATCAAGAGCTGAAAATTTTACCATAGGTACCTTGATATGTCTTCTCAATACCATATCAATTTCACCATATGAATCGTTTTAGAAAAAAATTTATAGCGAAAATGGTAAGATGACCTGAAAATAACATACCTTAGAACACATCACCAAAAGACTTCATCCTCCCTTGAAATATGACCTTCTTTACTTCTGATTTATGTCACTTCCTTTTAACATTAGGGATGACCTGACACTTTCTTATTTTTTAATTATGTTCTTTAATTATCTTCAGGGCCTACATGTACTTCCTTCTTCAATTCACTTTGTCATCTTCAAAAATTCATTTCTCCTCAACCATGAGGATCCACGCGACGTGCCACATACCACCAGAAAAAACATGATGTATACTATCCATCCATGGGTGTTGTATTTGCATGTGCATTTTCCTTCATGTACAAATACCTTCATCAATCTTGTGGTCCAAAACCCATGACTAGGGTTGACATCAATGACAATAACCAATCTTCCAACAATCTCCCCCTTTGTCATTGATGGCAACACTCATGCTCCCTCTATCATCATGATCCCAATTTATCTCCCCCTTTTACATCAATGGAAAAGGGTAGGTATTTCTCCCCCTGATTTTAATGGCAAAAAGTAACTCTCTTTTTTGGGGCTGCTCCCCCTGAACATGTGCCACTCAATAATACTTCATCCTTATTTTTGGTCTTTGGGACTTTTTCTTCCTTGGAACCTTTTGTGTGGCTTTTGTATTCTCTCTCTTCTTCATGTCTAGGATGTATATGTTGTTTGGTCTTATTGTTGCAGTTGCAACCAATCTTCCTGAGTTATTCTCTCCGATTTTACATTTTCGGGAGTCAAACGTAAGAGTGTATCCTTGATCACACATTTTACTAACACTGAGTAGGTTATGCTTCAAGTATTCAACCAATAGGACATTCTTTGCTTTTACATTTTTTCTTCCAAGCTCTACTACACCTTCTCCAAATATTTTTGCAAATGAGTCATCTCCAAATGCAACATTTCCAACCTTTCTCTTCAAGCTGATGAATTTGTCTTGATCCCCGGTCATGTGTGAAGAAAATCCAATGTCTATGGACCATTCATCTTCTTCTTTACATTTTTCAGCGGTCAATGCTATTCGACAATCTTCATTGTTTGGAAACTCTTTCCTTCTCCATACTATGGTTGGCATAGGGACATCTTCATTCATATATCTGCAATGTCGTGCTTTGTGACCAAGATAATTACATTTGTAGCATACAATATTTTTGTCCATCAATGGGGAAAATGAATTATAACTTCTGTTGATAAATCCACGATTATTTCCATATCTTCTATTTACACCATTCATGTTTCTTGTGTATTTGTTCCTTTCATTGATTCTGCAATTAATTGCCTTATGTCCAAAATTTTTGCAAGTATAACAATGATCGAGAAATAAATTTTGATACCTTGGAGTGAGTGACCTTCTTTGTGATGTAGTCCATCTGGGTTCATGATATACTCTTTTGTAGTTTCCTTCATATTGATTGAAACTTATTTGATTCCTGAAGGTAGGAGGTCTTCTTGGATATTCATCTCTTTTGTAATCATTCCTTCTTTCTGGTATCCTGGTCCACTTCTCATCAACTGTCTGTGTAGCTCTTTATTCAATCTTCTTGTTGGTATTTGCATTTTTTTTGTATGAAGTTTCACCCATGCATCCAAGATGTGTTAATTCTTTTGGCACTTGAAAGTTTCTTAAGCTCTTCCTCAATGAGACAACTTCTTGTTCAAGTTTCCCACAATCTTCTTCTTTCTTCATCATTTGGACCTTCTTTACTTCTCCTATTCTTCTTGCTTTTTCGTGTAGAGTTTTCAAGGAAATGGTTTCTTCTCTTAGTTTCTCAAAGTCTTCTAATTGTTTCTTCAAGATTACAACTGTCTTTTCATAACTTCCCAATTTACTTCTTAGTTTTCTACGTGTGTCTTTGAGGTTTCTATTTTCAATCTCAACATGCTTCAATTTTTTAAGATTCTCATATTCTTGTTGAATAATTTCTGCTTCATGATTTTCTTCTTCTTCATTGGAATTTTCTTCTTTAGTGTCATATCTTTCAATCCTTGGATGAGGACATTCAAATTCAACATGTCCTACTCCTTCACAATTAAAGCAAAAGAACTGACCTCTATTTTCTTCTTTGAAATTTGAGATGTTGTAATTTGCTTCAACTTCTTCTTCTTCTTCTTCTTCTTCTTTTGATTCTTCCCTTGCATAAAGGTCTTGTATCTTGTCCCAAAGCTCTTTTTTTTATGCACATGATCCCACCTTGGATTTCACTGAATCTGTCAATCCATCCAGGATGGTATCTATTGCCAATTTGTTGTTCCTTTTTGCTTCCTTCCGAGCTACAGTTTTTGGTTTCTTCAAAGCATTGTATCTTGAAGCAACTGAGAACCAAACATCTGCCCCAAGATATTTCAAGTAAGTTTCACTCCAGTATTCAAAATTTCTTCCATCAAATGGTGGAATCCCATTTGTAATGTTGTCTTCCATTTGTGCATAGGATCTTCCTTCCAGTGGTTAAACTGTACTAAAGGTAATCGACTCTGATACCAATTGTTGATACTGAGAGGGGGGTGAATAAGTATCAGGTACAATTTAAAACCTTTTTCAACTTATACTTAAACCATTCAATTATATCCAACGAGAAATGAACAATAGTATAAGAGTTACACCAATACACCACAGTATACCATGCACAATATATGAGAAATAATCAATAGTTATTGTTCAAGGGAAGTAATGACTTCCAAAGGTAGCTACAATTTCCAAATGTAAAGGGAGGGATAAACCTCTAAGAGGAAGATACAATCCTCCAATATCAAGAGAGAGTTGAACTCTCCATCCTTTCCCCTTCCTTCCACCCAAGAATATATGAGAGATAATAAAACTTTACATTAAATCATCACCATCAACCAACCATCACATAGAACCTAATAATGCTTCATGAGACTTCTTCAACTTCTGCAATTATTCAATTTTTGAAATAATCTGATCCTGTAGATAATATTACTCAATGTATTCTCTGAAACTTCTCCAAGTTTCACTCCTTGAATCCTCCCCAAAAACACGTTATAGAGAGAATGGTGACCTTGTTTAATTCTAGTTTATTCAGGAGACTGAACTTGTACAACATGCCCTGCACTCAATATTTAACATCCGATTCTAAAACTAGCACACAAGAAACTACAGTCTTTAATATTTCCAATTCAATTTTTCCCACTTAATTGGGATTCTCTACGCAGAAGTTATGACTGTTTTACCTGGAACACCTCTTTATTGACTAGCTTCAGGACTGGTAAAAAACCCTATCTTCCACAGAGTGTATCTCCATAATTATAGCGAATCAAGAGCTGAAAATTTTACCATAGGTACCTTGATATGTCTTCTCAATACCATATCAATTTCACTATATGAATCGTTCTAGAAAAAAATTTATAGAGAAAATCGTAAGATGACCTAAAAATAACATACCTTAGAACACATAACCAAAAGACTTCATCCTCCCTTGAAATCCAACCTTCTTTACTTCTGATTTCCTCTGAAATTCAACTTGTGTATAAAATGAATGTATAATGATATTTATTTATACCATTTATGTCACTTCCTTTTAACATTAGGGCCGACCTGACACTTTCTTATTGTAATTATGTTCTTTAATTATCTTTAGGGCCTACATGTACTTCCTTCCTCAATTCACTTTGTCATCTTCAAAAATTCATTTCTCCTCAACCATGAGAATCCACGTGACGTGCCACATACCACCGAAAAAAACATGATGTATACTATCCATCCATGGGTGTTGTATTTGCATGTGCATTTTCCTTCATGTCCAAATACCTTCATCAATCTTGCAGTCCAAAACCCATGACTAGGGTTGACATCAATGACACCAACCAATATTCCAACAAAACATATATATAACAATTGTGTGATAATGAAATGTGGAAAGGGGATGTGTAACTGCACCCGGGGTGCCAAAAAGGGGTCCCCAGGGCTCTGGGATGATATGTGAATACGAGAGTACCATTGTGAAGGTGAGCGAATCTGGATCCCATGGGTGTGAATAATGCGAGAAACTGAGCTCGAATGCTTCCAAATAGACGCAAGGAAGTTGGGACAAAGGGTGTATATAATGGAATGGGGCCCGCATAACCACCTCATTTGTACTTGATGCTGTGGAGGTCTGATATTTGTCTACATGGATGTTTTTGAGCTATGGGACAACAGACGAGGTCAAATTCGAGTAGTGAGAGACCTAGGTAAGCTGTCAAAACCTCTTGCATAGTGTAGGCATGTTTTTGGTAGGGTAAGGGGATGTACGGAGGGATGTATGACCATTTGTTGGAGTGGGGAGTTGGGTTCATGCAGGTCATTGTATAATCCCTGTGCATGTATGCACATGTTTAATTAATAAAACCACGCATAGTGAACGACTGTATCAACGACACCCGCGTAGATGTACAGGGTGTTCAGGGTGTCAGCCCCGTGGAGGGTGGGTTGGACATGTGTGTGGCTATTTGAGTGACAATTGCACACATATGCGTGGTTGTACTAGTGACAACTATGCATAAGCACGACTGTCAGAAATACAATCACGCTCAAGAAAATTGGAAAATTGCGCGACTGTTCCAATAACAATTGTGCATGTGTGCGTGACTATAGGTGAAATAGTCACTCATGAGTGCACGAATGTTAGTGAAATAGTCACATAGATGTGCATGACTTATGTAATGTGATCCGATGCACTCCTACTAGAATGTCACACAACTAAGGGAGGGCATGGTAGTGGTGTGTATAATGGTTGTATTTAGAACAAATCGTGCAAGCATGATTGGTTATCAAACTAGGAGGTTTGGAGGAGGAAGGTTTCGGTGTGGCTGGTAGTGCTACTAGCATGGGTAGTAGTGGTGTACTTGTGGGTTCTGGAATGATATTCTGTAACTTTGGTAAAGCGGGGTAGAGATTAGTAGGGTGTCCAATGATGTTGCACAGGGTGCATGGAGGTAATATGAGGGGTGGGGAAGGGAGGGAGGGTTCCTTCTTTTTACGTGTCCATTGTTGGTTGGTGGAGATGCCCCTTGTTCTAGAGGTAGGTTGTCCTGCAGTGGCAATATTACCTCCAACTATGCAACCAATTTGGTGATCCATTGAGTGCAGTAATGGGGCCATAGATTGTGGTGGAAGGGATAAACCCGATACCATAGTTGGGGGTTCTAGATACCATATAGGGATGGAAATGACCATGTTAAGTAAAGTGAGGGTGGTGACAACTTGGTATGTTGTTACTCTAGGGGGGGTAAAAGAAGGGAATTTAGGTGATGTCCTGTGGGATTGTTTGAAAAACATGGATTTGACCCATGGGTGGTGAGTTCTCCGATGTTCCTTCATGAGGAGTATGTATGGAGAGTTCATCAGGAAGTATCGGGGTGGGAAGGGTAATGGAGTTTGGTGATTTCTCCATGGACCGGGGGTCAGGTATATCAAATCAATCAGCTGTTATGGTGCACACATTGGTGGTAGTGGGGGGTGGGAAGCTTTGGTATGTACCAATCAAAGATGGATCCTAAAATATCCATGGTCCGACATCTATCATGGGGACTAAGTTGATGCTAGAGAGGATCAATGGCAGGATGTTATCAATGTGTCTTGATTGGATGGGTTCATGGTGGGCCAATTGATTGATGGTGACAATTTTCCCATTGTGGGGGAATAACATGGTACGAAAGATCGAGGAAGCTACATCCTACATGGCATACATGTAGCTTCATCCAAGTAGGATATTATAATCCAATTGGGCATTGATGACTTCTATGTCAATGAGAATTGTTCCCCCCCTCGCAAATTGACCGGAATGTTTTTATACAGTCCTTCCAGTTGTGATGGGTGACCATCATAAGCTTGAAGTGTGATGGTGGAGGGGATCAAATCAGGTGAAACAATTTTCTACCAAACGGATTTGGACATGATGCATGTGGATTCTCCTTTGTCTATGATGCAACGATGGACTGTGATATTCCATATTTTGATAGGAATTTGGAATGTGACTAACGATGGAAGTCGTGGGTCTGCTCTATCTAAGTCAAATGGGATTAGATGGGTGTCTGTTGGATCTACTAACCCCAATTGTGAAATTAATACCTTTCATTGGGAAGGGCATGTTTGAAGTACTTCCATAACTGAGATGGAAACATGTGATTGAGCGAGGTCATCAATAGGAATGTAGTTGTGGGCAGCCCTAGCATAAGGATTATGCACATTCATGCATAAGGGTGCGTAAGGCATGCAATCGATGGCTTCATTGTTAGGAAGAAGGGTTATCAACGGTTGTCTAGTTGGTGGTGTTGGCGACGAAAGTCACTCCTAGATTGCTAACAGGAGCAGAGCCTGACGCCCATCAGTTTTATGTCACGATTGTTCATATATGGGTGATCGAATGGCGGGAAACTCAAAACAATAGCGTTCCAACTCTGAAACCAGGCCAGATATACATGAGCAAGTGAGGTCTTGCGTAAACTTCAGACAGTGAGCTATAGTAAGGGTGAACAGGTGGAAGATTTATATGAGAGAAAAGCAGAGGTCTGTTATAAACAACATGTTCCTAACAGGCTGTAGAAGAGAGTGTCTAAACACAAGATCGACTTACGTTCAAATGCAAAAACCAGAGAATACAATAATGTCACAGTAAATCCTTTATCATAACATAGTTGCATGAATTCATGTGAATCAGTCAATCATGAACTCTCCAAGCATAAGACGAAAATCAGATGGAATAAGAAGAACTATCTGTCATAAAACAAGAAATCTCAAACACAGATGCATAAGTTGGAAGCTAGAATAGCTGTTAAAACATTACAGTCGGGAGCTCTGCTCTTCTTCCTGAATCACCGCGGTCTACTTACGACCCTAGGAAAAATCCTGAACCTCATGCCGATGGCATTGTAAGTTCCGCCAATGTAAAGTCCATAGAATCGGTGACAAACCAGTTGAAAGAGTTATCTTTAAGCCAGTCTACAGGAGGACCAACCTCATCTATGTCTTCCAATCCCACTTAGTCGACTAACGTACACTCTATGCAATTGTCGACCAATCCGAATGGTAACCATCAACCAAGGGGGAATAATAAGAAAGGACACAATAACTGTAAGGGTGGGAAAAATGGTAATAAACCCAAGGACAATAATAATAATAAGAAGACGGGTAATAATGCTTGAGAGGGAAAACAAGAAAAACGTAAGGTGAAGTTTCCCTGTAAGCTTTGCACAAATGATCACCTTACCCATTTGTGCCCCAAACTTGCAGAAGCTGCAAGGATTTTAGCTCAATCACCCACTGTGCTAACAAATCCATTCCCACATAATAATCACTTAGCCTCGAGCTCCTCAAACACCGGAAATCTGGCTGGTGGAGGTCAAAACCAACATTCACAATATGGTGACCATTTATGTATCAATATGGTCGATGCGAAAATCGATGTAGTCACTCGATCTCGAGACTATAGTTATAAAAAAAACTAATCCTGGTCTAGAATCTCCTCCTCCTCCAGAGACGAATTTACAGATTGAGAAATCGGAGCCACCACCTCGTATTCTAAAAGGAGTACTCAAGCGCTCTACCCATAATCCAAATGCTAGAGCCTCCCAGAACTACTATATTTTTTAGGACCTGGGCCAAATCCCTTGTGCGATGTTGGCTTTGGAGGTACTCGAGACATGTCCTTCATAGAGGAATGCCTTGCTCTCTACTCTAGGAGCTCTAGAACCCAGTGGCTCAAAGTTTATCAAGTTTGATGTCATAGATGTTAAGCCTTGCTTGCCTTACCATGTGGATTTCCAAATCCATGTGGAGTATTCAAAGTATGCCATCAAACGTGTGGTTGTTGATGAAGGCGCTGCTACATGTGTGATGTCCCTAGCCTGTTGGAAAGCTCTCGGTTCCCTGACCCTTTCCAAGTCATCGAACATGTTGACTTTTTTTGATGGTCATTCCTTCCGCCCTCACGGTATTCTCCCTACCTTTTTGGTCCAGTTAGGAGGGAAGACGATAGAGGTGGAGGTATAGGTAGTTGATGCGCCTCTTGATTATAACTTGTTACTAGGTCACAATTGGAAGTATGCTATGATCATCATCGTGTTGTTTGTATTCTGTATCCATTTTTTTCCTCATGAAGGGAAGATCGTGATGATCTATCAATTATCCTTTACGTGCTCTAGTCCTAATGCATCTCTTGGACAGTCGATCCCTGTGATCAACAATTCTCAATCGACAACTGAGAATATCGGTGTCAGAATGTATTCTTCCCTTATGGGTACTTTCAACTTCTCGGCACGTTACCATCAATTTTATTCCATGTTCAGTAGGCCTGTCTCGACTGGGAGGTCCATTCCTTTCTGCATGTCTTATTTTGATGATCTATGGACCCTACCTTCCTCGACTTTGTCTTGTGAAGGATAATCACATGTTGGGAAGGCCATGCTACTATCGGTAGTAGATATTGTGTATCAATATGTTCTCAACTCTTCCGTCAATCCCGATCTTGTTCCCTTGCCAATGTACGAGGAGGATCTCATGTCTAGGCCCGTGTGGGCCAACTCATTGTCTTGTTCACATGATTTCCTCGATGGGACTTTTCCTTCAGACGAATCCATCATCAAAGCCATGAATGGTTCCGACAAACCTTGGGATGATATGCATCACCACTCTTATTTTCTCCCAGATCTTGAAAGAATCGAACAAGACAGTTTTTGATCTACTTTGAGTGAGATAGTCGGTCACGCCGTAGTTCCACTTGATATGCATGACATTTATGCCGAAGGAAACATGGCGAGTATTTCTCCTACCATGGAGAAACTACTTAATGCTGGATTCATCTACCCAGTTCCTTTAACTGAATGGGTATCCAACCCCATTCTTGTAGATAAGAAACAAGAAACCATCTGTGTATGTATGGATTTTCGTGACCTGAACAAGGCCTGTCCAAAAGACAACTTCCCCACACCTTTCATCGATCATATTCTTGACGAGTGTGTGGGAAGTGAAGTATTTTATTTTTTGGATGGATTTTTAGGATATAATCAAATTCAAATTAAACCCCAGGATCAACACAAGACAACATTTATTTGTCCTTGGAGTACTTTTTCATACTGGAAGATGCCTTTCGGCCTTAAAAACGTTAGAGAAACCTTTCAACGTGCCATGACTTTCGCGTTTCACGATCCTAAGCACATAGTCGAAGCTTACCTTGATGATCTTGTTGCTCACTCTTGCAAGATAGTGGATCACATTACTCACCTTCGACTTGTTTTCGAAAGATGTCGTTATTATAGAATCTGGTTGAACCCTCACAAGTGCATATTTTGCATTAAGTCTGGTCGTCTTTTAGGTTTTTTAGTTTCTGAGACTGGGATCATGGTAGATCTTCTTAAGGTTGAGGAAATACTGTGGTTTCCTCCCCCATGCACGATTAGACAACTTCAGGGTCTACAGAGGAAAGCTAACTTTCTTCGTAGGTTTATAGTGAACTATGCCATTATCACTAAAGGTTTCATGCGTATTTTGAAGAAGGACACTCCTTTTATCTGGGTTGAGTGAGCCCAAGAGTCCTTTGATTCTTTGAAGAAATCTTTGGTATCGACGCCTCTGCTGAAGCCTCCCGACTACAATATATATTACTTGATTTATATCGCCATGTCCAAGGATATGATTGGTATGGTTATGGTTCAGGAAGATGATGAGCTTCATGATCAAGTCATCTACTATCTTAGTCGAACTTTACTCGGTCCTGAACTTAATTATACTCACGTTGAAAAGCTAGCTTTGGTTGACGTTCACGCAGTCCAATGTCTACGTCATTATATATTACTTTGTAAGACTATGGTGGTTGTTGACATCAATCCATTTCAATACATCCTTACCCGACATATCGTAGGGGGAAAATACAATAAATGTATTGTCATTTTACATGAGTTTGATCTCAATTTTTCTTCTGCGAAATCCAAGAAATCCCTAGTCTTTGCAGAGATAATATCCAATTTTCCACGATTAGATGAGGACATTATCCATGTTGATTTGTTTGCAGACGATCACATTTCTCTTTTCTCATCGTCTGAACCATGGTATGGAGACATCGTGCTTTATCTTCAAACCTTGAAGTTCCCTCAACATCTCTCACGAGATGATCGACGACGTATAAGTTACCAAGCTAAGAAATATACTATTGTCGGTGACACTTTGTATTGCCGAGGAATAGAAGATATCTTGTGTCATTGTTTAACTCATGGAGAAGTTGAGTCTATTCTGAACGATTTCCACAGTCGGGCTTGTGGTGGTCATCTATCTGGGCTTGTGTCAACCCAAAAAAAATTGTGATTAGGTTATTTCTGGCCTACTATCTGTAAGGATTGTATTGAAGAAGTTAAGAAGTGTCACCCTTGCTAGGTTTTCACTCAGAAAATGTGCTTTCATCCATCCCATATTCATCCAGTAATTATTGTCGGTCCCTTCACCAAGTGGGGGGTGGAATTCGTCGATTGCAACCCAAATTCAGTTGGGGGGAATCAACACGTTATCGTGGTTGTAGACTACTTTACTATGTGGGCCGAGGCCATGCCTATAGTTAAATCTGATGGGAAGACTGCAGCCTTATTTGTATTCAATCAGATTATCGCCCGGTTTGGTATCCCGAGTGAGATTGTCACTGACCATGGCAGTCATTTTCATAATGAGATGATGGAAGAACTAGCAGCTAAGTTGGGGTTTAAACATGGTCATTCTTCTTCTTATTATCCCTAGGAAAATAGGCAAGTAGAGGTCGTCAACAAGTCTCTCAAGACCATTTTGTAAAAACCTGTCAGTTAGAGTAAATCTGACTGGAACATCATGCTATATCCTCAACTCTGGGCATACTGAACCTTGGTCAAGACTGCCATCGGATTTTCCCCTTTCCAGTTAGTGCATGGTGTGGAATCGATTTTACCTATTGAATGCTAAAACCCTTCTCTTAAGTTGGCAGTCACGCTCCTACTTGACACTTCCGATCTCGAGTGACACCTTGTACACCTAGAGTGTCTCAATGAGCAGCATCGAGATGCCTCTATGACTATCGAGGCGAAAAAACGATGTGTCAAGGTCAAGTACAATAAGTCTGTCTATCCTCATTTGTACGATGAGGGTGACTTGGTCCTCTTGTACAATCAAGCCAAAGAACCACTGGGGGTAGGTAAGTTTAAACCTGTGTGGCATGGTCCTTACATCGTGCAACGTGTTCTAGAAAAAAGGGCCTATGAGTTAGAATATTATAAAGGCAACAAGTTGGTCGAGCCCATAAATGGGATCTACTTGAAAAGATATTATTCTTGAGCCCCAGGCTTGGGCAGAACTCTTTGTATACTAATGTAATTTAGTGTATATATCTCTTTTGTTTTTCATCTTCGATTTGCTTATCGAGTTTTTGATTGGTTGATAGATGTCAACGGATTCATCAGTCTACTTAGGATTCAGAGACGGGGCCAGTCATCATACATAGAACTTGGCTTCCACCGCTTGGGTGGTTTAATCACCCGAGGGTCTACTGGTGTCTTCAGGAGGCGTATGCCTAGGGCCATCCATGAATAATGTGGTTGAATATTGCGTCATTATATAAATTTTACGCGATGCTATCTCACATGGAATTCGTTTATTAGAAGTTCGCTTGGATTCTCAGTTGGTAGTGCATCAATTGAATGGCCATTATTGCATGCGTGATCCTACTTTACTCTGACGATTCCTACAAGTACGTCTTTTAGAACGACAATTTGATTTTATTACATATATTCATATTCCTAGGAGTTATAATCATGTACCCGATGCTTACACTAACTTTGTTTTAGATTGGCATTTGTCACATAATTAAAAGCAAAGAAAACCATGTAATCAATGTACACATTGTAAAATATAAGTAAAGCTAAAGATCCTTTTTTATATATTTCAAAAATATGGTGTTTATAGTACAAAATGGGGATAACACCCTCAATACATATACAGTCGGTATTACAATCTCCCACAATATCTACACATGTGGTGTCAGATGTGTGTCATGGTATAAAACCACAACGTTTGCGAGATGCCGAAAGATTCGTGCCCATGCCCTAGGTACACCAACCACCTGTCGATGTATGGCTTCGGGAAGATCCTCTACTTGAACCATGGGTATATTGTGAGTCAAATGCGACAGGTTGCCCTGCACATTTTGTAGGACCTTCTCGGCCTCTCCTCCCGCTGCTTCATCTACCTGATTCCTTCGTCGATGTCGAGGGAAACCCTTTGGTTGTCATGGACCCATGTCTGCGGCACACAAATGTCCAGTCAATACTTAAGCACCATCCAAAAATATTTTTTTCCTAATTATACAAAAAAATGAAATGTGTAAAAACTTTTTAACATACCTATGTCACTATAGGATGACCTTGGTGGAAGTGGCATCTCTGGATCTCCTCTGAAGTCAATCCCCTCATAGTGATATTCATCTAGAGTGATGACATGTTGCCACCACCAGTAGAAAAAGTCCTTGTTGTAGGGTGTCGACACCCTACCTCCTCCCTGCCGCCTCATCACCTCGGTCCACCGTACCATGGCTGGATTGCAAGGTCCTCTCGGGAGAATCTCAACTCTAGGTCCCAAACCTGAAACCCACTTGAAAAAGAAACTGCACAATATGGAGTCAAACTTGAAATTTATTTTACTCCCCTACTTGCACTCCGTCAATGGCTCTTCATATTGGCTAGTATTGAGGTACACCAGTCATACACTGTGGGTCTCGCACACTGCACTACATAGAACATGAGCAACCTCGATGCCTAGTGCAACGAGGTTGAACCTATGATCCTAGTCCAGATAAGGACAATGATCTTTAGACTGAGGTTTTTTATTGCCTGGATAGGGACTTGACTCCCTACCTTAAGAGTCCCTCCTACACAGTGGGAGCCAATATATTCTTTTATCTTCATCTCGCTACCTAGTCCCCACAACTTGAGGTTCACAACCTCCCCCTGGCGTGATAGACCAGTCATAAAGTAAATGTCCTCTACTTCAATTCTCAATGGTTTCCCATCAAGATTGAAGCTCTCGCTATCAGGATCCCAGTAACCCACCAACATCCCCAACAACCTTACTTGGGCTCTCATTCATTTGAGTGCCCAAAAATTACAAAAAACACATCCCTTTAAGGTAATTTGGGCCCCCAGATCTCAATCTACAACATCGTCGACCTCCTCATGTTCTCGCTCTCTCCATTCAAGAACCATCTTGTCAAAGGAAACTAGAAATTTGAGTTAGAACCCTTCTTTTTTATCATTTGCGTGCATGTACGCGACCTCCTTTGCACACAATCACATGTAGGGCTGAATACACACACCTTGTAGTTCACATAGGAGAATATACCTAGTCATACACGTGACCTAACCAAATCCATCCTGCTTACACTGAAATCTATACTTAGTGCCTTAAATAAATAAAAATTTAAGACCTAATTCAAAATTTTAAACCACTGAATTTGAAGAAGAAGAGAACAAAAATTACCTGATCCATATGGCTCATGATTTCGTTGCCGAATTCTCCCACAATCGTCGTTTGAATCTTAGAGAAATTTTGGTCCAATTTTCACTAGTTGGGTAAAAAATCAAAATGGTATATTAGTTTTTTATTTTATTACTATTTATAAAAAAACATTACCCACTTTTCTATAGTCTTAAGCCATTTTTGCACCTAATGGACTAATACAAAAGTGGATCGAGTTGGCTTTGCAGTTTTAACTTGGGATTCTTGCAAATTTCAGTATTTTGTTGACCGTTTGTCACCTTGAGCAAGTATGTTCATTACCCAACATATAGGATAGGGATCCATTCCATTATGCATTTTCACATTGTTCTATAATTGTCGCTCGTTATGCCTTAGGTACGAACCCATTTGTTGCGACACAGAACCTTCCATATGCTATAAATTCATGTTGTTATAAAGTGGTAGAAACTTACCAAACATGGGTGCCCTAGTTATATCCCTTACTGCATCTGGTGCCCATGCAAAGATTTTTTTTTAGGATCGGGAGTCCCTCACAGCGAATACATGACTTTATGTTGAGCCTCATTTCTCATTCATAACTATGCTGCTTTATTACCCGAGGACTCCCAAATGAGTTTAATTTAAGCTCTTTTCCACCTCATATTTAAAAAGAGAAAATATTGTCGAGTGATTTTCCCCTTTCACACTCGTTAAAATTGGATTTGAAAGATCACGAGTCTTAGTTAAGCTCTTTTCTGACTCATTATCAAAAAGTGAAAATATCGTCGAGTGAACTTGTCTTTTTCACACTCGTAAATTGGTTTTGAAGAGACGTCTACTTGCCACAAGTTTATCCCTTTTTCACATCAAGTAGACTAAAAGACATAAAAAAGGAAATTTTTTGGCGTTAAGTTGTGATTGCATCTCATGCCCCTGCTTGCAGTATTGATCCTATAGCCTGTTATTTCTGTTGTAGGAAAATCTGCCTGCGGACAAGTAGATCGACCTCTAAGGCTTGACCTTAACCCTAGACAGAAAAGTTCTTATCATGGACACTGAATTTCTTTCGAATCTATCTAAGCCTAATGCATGAGAAGGAAGAGTAACAGAAGTACCTTTTAACCGACGTTTGTCCCTGCACGCTCCGAGTTGCGCTCCAATCCTTTGCTTCTCGTTGATGGCTATGGACAAATGAAGATACGACCACTTCCTACTCTATTGACATTAGCTTGAAAACAGATCTATCACTGAATGATAAGTTCATGTAGCATCTAACACAAACT
>ML777221.1:1498198-1519213 GCA_009831015.1 Picea engelmannii | reverse complement strand
TAGATTTTGTAACGTCGCAATTCCGACGTAAAAAAGTCCTAAGTGACCGTTGGTATTTTGACTTGGTGAACATACTAAGGTGACCGTTGGAGGGGAAAACCTAGTTTCGCAAACGTCGCAATTGTGACATACATTTTCACAAAAGTGGCAAGAGAGACGTTCCAGTGGAAACGTGGCAAGACCGACGTTAACGTGGCAATTGCGACATACATCTTCACAAACGTGGCAAGAGAGACGTTCTAGTGGAAAACGTGGCAAGACTGACGTTAAGGTGGAAAGACCGACGTTAACGTGGAAATTGCGACATACATCTTCAGAAACGTGGCAAGAGTGGTGTTCCAGTGGAAAACGTGGCAAGAGCGACGTGCCAGTGGAAAACGTGGCAAGAGCGATGTTAACGTGGCAAGACCCATGTTAACGTGGCAATTGCGACATACATCTTCACAAACGTGGCAAGAGAGACGTTCCAGTGGAAAACGTGGCAAGAGAGACGTTCCAGTGGAAAACGTGGCAAGAGAGATGTTCCAGTGGAAAACGTGGCAAGAGCGACGTTAACGTGGCAAGACTGACGTTAACGTGGCAAGAGCGACGTTATCGGGCAACATGAACTTTTTTTTTTATAAATTTCCTCTATTTTGCGACAATATGGACAATTTTGTCCATAACGCCGCAAATAAAACGTCGGAATTTTTACAATATGTAGTAGTGTGTCTAATTGGGATGGACTGGATGGACCAACACCATGCCATCTTGGACTGTTGGAACAAGGCCTTCACTTGCTTAGATGAAGAAGGGAATCAGAGAGTCGTCCAAGGAATTCCTAGAGTTGTTACTGTTAGAGAAATCTCAGCAATGCAACTGAAGAAGTGCTACAGAACAGACTGTCAATTATTTGCAGCCCAAGTGGGGGAAATGCCTAAGGATAAGGTGCCAAGTATTGAGGATCATGAGGTACTTAAAGAGTTTGAATATGTATTCCAGGAAGTACCTAGACTACCTCCGAAAAGGGATATCGATTTCTCTGTAAACTTGATGCCTGGAGCAGCTCCAGTGTCAAAGGCTTCGTACAGGATGAGTGAGCCAAAACTGAAAGAGTTGCAGCTATAGCTTGAAGAACTTCTGAAGAAGCGGTATATACGCCCAAGCGTGTTGCCTTGGGGTGCCCTGGTCCTGTTCGTAAAGAAGAAGGACGAAATGCTGAGATTGTGCATTGATTTCAGGCAATTGAACAAAGTAACGGTGAAGTACAAGTATCCTCTGTTGAGGATTGATGATCTCTTCGATCAGTTGAAGGATGAAAATATATTTTCGAAAATAGATGTAAGATCAGGATATCACCAAGTAAGAATAAAAGACGAGTACATCAACAAGACCACCTTTAAAACAAGGTATGGTCATTACAAGTTCATAGTGGTGTCGTTTGGACTGTCAAATGCACTCAGTGTTTTTATGAGCTTGATGAATGGAGTATTTGGGGACTATCTAGACAAGTTTGTCATCATCTTCTTGGATGACATTCTAGTGTATTCCATGACCGAAGAAGAACATGAACAACATCTGAGGATGGTGTTGCAGGTGCTAAGAGAGCACCAACTGTATGCCAAGATGAGCAAGTGCTCGTTTTATCAAGAACGGATCCATTACTTGGGACATATTATCTCGAAGGATGGGATAGCGGTAGACCCTGAGAAGATTGAAGCCATTAGAGAATGGTCAATGCCAAGGAACGTAACGAAAGTTAGATCCTTCATGGGATTGGCTGGTTATGTTGATAATTTTTTTCCACCTCAAGTATCAACTCCCTTATTTCGCTCATGGCCAAGCTTCCTTTCACAACATATTGCTTTGCTAAATCTTCTTTAGATTGGTAGACTGCTCCAGGGGCTTTATCAAAAATGTGTTTTTTTCTACTGAAATCTCTTGAGTTTCTTTCACCTTAGTGCATGCTTCTTTTACCAGCTTCTTCCTTGCTGGTTCCACTCTCCACCATATCCATACTTACTTTCTCCTTAGGCTCTTCCTCCTCCAAATCTACGATATGTGGGGATTGCTTGATATTTATCTTCTTGGGAGAATTCTGCTAACTACTAGTGCCTAGGGACTCCGAACTGCTTCTTTTGGTGTAGATAGTTAATTTGGGAACTTGGACTGTCAGCTTCTGAGGGGTCTGCTGTGTCTGAGTCTGTTGGAGAGTTGGATCCACTTGATGTGCCTGAGCAAGCTACAATGTGGCTTCCATATCATCACAGGTTTCCAAATTAACCAATTTGTCAAAACCTTCCACATACTCATGTTCATAAGGGCCTTGTTTGCTCATCAATCTTCTGTTAGATATGACTTGATGTGGATCATATTTTCTCCTTTGTAGCTATGCAAATTCAAAATCCTTGAATTTGGCTTGGATTTGAGGTAAACAAGATCTACTCTTCACAACAAATGGACCTATGATGAAAGGAAATTTCAGGTTGGACACCTTGTGCATTTCCTGGAAATGCTCTATCTCTGAGATGATTCTTTGCCTGATGGACTCCAGGGAAAAAAATATGAGTGTCAAAAAGATAGGGAGAAGATAAGGTGCCTCTTGAGTATGGAACATGCCCACTGGATCTCAATAACCATGACGCTTACACTCATAGGCAAGGATATACTCTTAGAATAATGTTTGGGTTTAACAATTGTTTGCAAAAATAGGGTTTTGACCTCGGGGGAAATTCTCTATAGATTGTAACTATTTTTTCTTCCTCGAAGGGTTCATATGTTGCATAGGGAGTCTCTGGTATGCCAAGGGCGTATCGAATTGATGATCTATCTATTCTACACATGACCTCTGACCCTAACTTATTTAAAACAACCTTCTCCTCCCGTGAGTATTGTTTCACACACCAGCTTATGAATTTTAGGAAGGGGAATGCGACTTTGACAACGTAAGGGACTATGGAGGCTTGGAATGCTTCGAGGAAGGGTATTTGTCTCCCTACATGATCTGATAAATTGTCTTTGGACATAGAGACGGGTGAGACGGTTATTTCAGTGTCAAATACGTTAGAGTCTCTATCAATTAGGGCTTCTTCGTTTGGTGAGGGATCTTGCTCTGTTACAGACAAAACTACAGGATCCATGGTGATGATGAAAAATACTTCTGAATGAGCGAAATACGAGAGAATTTGGTGCACTGTTGAGCTTAGTTTCAACTGGAGCGGTCGTGCCACTTTTACCATTCAAATGATTTGAAAAATCATAAAATAACGCCAAGAGTCTCCCCCTTATATACGTTTCCCAATATCGGGGACGAGACAAAGCGGTTTTGGGTAGACCACTTTTCACCCTAATATGCATGTGGTGGCGCCATGTGGTCTTGAGGCGAAACCATGGTATTTTCATCAGCCCGCTTCCAAATAAATAAACTTCACTCTATTTCTCCACCCGATATGGCCACTGACCGTTGATCTCTGGTCCGTCGGGTCCCATAAACCTCGCGCTTCCGCTGAATTTGACCTTATTCCACTAAATGTGGCCCCAATCTCCAATTTATCATGTTTCTACACCTGTTTAACCCCTCGCTAAGTCCCGAGGCCTGAATTCCATCAAAAAATTGTTATGGTGATAACAAGACCTACCCATAAAATGAACTCTACAAACCAATTTCTTTAATTTTTCACCTCAAAAATATCAAAATAAATAATAAATTATGTAAGTCATTCCAAATCAATACAAATGACCCTATATAATATAAACATGAGAATTAAACATAATGTACTTTATAAATTGTTTTTTTCAAAATAAACCACGCGAACAAACATAAAAATTCAACCTTACTTTTATTATTTTTGAGGTAATCTTTTTTAGGTAAGAAAACATGAACTTTGTTGGTGAGTGATAGACTTTGCTTTTCTAGAACGAAACTCGAATTCAAAACCCATGTGACTTTTCTAATTCTTGTAGGTGATTAGATAAACTTTACTTTCCTAGTACGAAACTCAATAATTTTTTCATGTTTGGCACTTCCACGTTTATGTACATTATTAATAATGACAAATCCACTAGAAACTAGAACTGAATGATCCATACTTGGGAACCCAATGCACCAAAAATATTAAGTGAGGTAGTTAGACTATGACGTCATCTTTAACTCCCTTAAGTTTTTGTTTCCATAGATCTTGCTATGTACATTAAGATAGCTATGAAGTATCTAAATGTTGGAATAAAGTGAAAATTATTTACTCTACACATTACTTACTAGATTATTGGTAGTGTATTTTTTTTTCCTATTTCTTGGATACTACATTATTTACTATTTAATATTTAATATAGAAGGTGAAAATGATACAATACTAATAGTTGTTTATGTGCTAAATGAATATTACTCATATTGAAATAATGAAGTAATATGACATGAAAACCTCCAAAATTTTATTAGAAGTTAAAGTTAAATTTTTATTTTTAATTAATGTTTAGTTAAGTTATTGTAAATGCTTAAAAGTTTGATAATGGAGTTTTGATTTCTTATTTAACTATGATATGATAATACTTTATGTAATTACAATGAAGTTTGATATAAGTAATGGAATATTTAATATACTTAGGCTTAATACTCAAAGGTAAATAATATTTGAAGATAAGTAATGGAGTGAAATTTAAAATATTTTTTTTTTAAGATTAGGTGAAGGTTTTCTTCATATATTATTTTTTCAAATTTTGATGATTTAAATCATTTTAAAATGAATAAAAACAAATAAAATCTTATGATCAAAATTCCTATAAATTATTTAGAATTATAATTTAGATTTTTTTTTTAAATTGATTTTATTTACGTATTCTTTTTATTTATGTTTACTAGAATTTATGTTTATTTATTTATTTTGTGAAACATGTATTAGGATTCTTTGTTGATAAAAGGAAATCAACTTTGAAAAATCAAACACTTTCCCTCAAACACACAAAAGCTTTACATAAGCAAAAATTTATAATTTTTATTCCATTTATGTTTTATTATAAAAAGAAAATCACATCATTTAAGTGCTCAAGTACAAAAACAAATAACTATAAATACATATTCATTTACAAGAATCCATATGCATATTGCGCATAAATACACATTCATTTACAAGAATCCATATGCATATTGCACTTACAAGATTGAAAATACACAATTAATGTATACATCTTTAGCCCTTTGAAAAATAATCCTCAATCCTTTAATTTTTCTAATCTTTCTTTTTTTAACTTTTTATCACCAATTTAACAAAAATACCACAATAACTAAGTTTTGCATTTCACCAAAACCAAAGACACTCCTCAAACACTTCCTAATAACTAGCATGATCATAAAACTGAATAATAATAAAATCTTTAAAGCAAAAAAAAATCTCACAATTCTATGTCCAAATTGAATAAATCAGCCATTACAAAATATATGCAGAAGACCAATACAATACAAATCTATGTAGGAAGCAATACCCATTAAATCTAACCACAAAATTTCATGTACGAAGCAATACCCATTAAATCTAACCACAAAATTTCAAATATCAAATGTAAATGGATTACATTCAATACTATGATCTCCACCAATCACACATCTTCATCATGTTCCACTATATAAACATTAAAAATAAAAAAAAAACTCTTAATATTAAAAATAAAAAAAAATCTATATATTTAGAATGGTATATTCATTTTTGAATACAAACAACTTAGAACTATTCTTCTCTACACTAACAACACTGTTGTTATGAAGATTGCAATCTTTACCAGATTCTAAACTATAAAATCAACTATTCTTCTACTATGCACTAACAACACTGTTGTTATGAAGATTGCAATCTTTACCAAAATCTTAACTATAATAAAGTGGTTGGTATAGTGTTATGTCTAATAAGGTAAGCAATGGGGCATTTAATAAAGCGTTGTGGTTGGGCTGTAAGTCATGCATTGTTTGGTCTAATAAGGTAAGCAATGGGGCATTTAGTAAAGCGTTGTGGTTGGGCTGTAAGTCATGCAATGTTTAGGTTTGATATTTGAAGATAATGCAGATGCTGCAACTTAAATAGAAAGTAATAGAGTGTGTCTATATTTGGTTTCATTTTTGTGAGATACAGCTGGTTAATATTAGTTTTGACTAAATGTTTTATTTTTGGGTTTTTTTGGTAAGAAATGGTTAGAGTTCGGAGATGTAAATTTGAACAAAATCTTTATTTTCTATTGTTTAAATTGCTTTTCTGAATGTATAAATGAATTCAGTGTACTGAAAAACCCTGAAACATTAGCCACTCAAATCTACAAATCTAATCATTCATCACTAAAAACGCCAAAAACATTTAAACTACTACATTAATATCACATTAAGTGCATTGAAAGCTGTGTGAGCCCCATAAGTTAACTTTAACGTACAAGTTAGGTCAAATAGTAACATCACCTGCGGATCCCATTAGTCCCACGTTACGTAGGCTTCTTCTCTCGAGTTAAATGACAGGTGGCCGTCCATCTCCACGTCAAAAGATAAAAAATAGGCCATTCACAATGCCATTTTGTTCAAAATCACTGGACAATGCAAGGACGTGAAGGTCAGGGGACCTTCAATCCCTTTGGCATGGAAAAAAAGGACATTCACCCTGCCATTTTGTTCAAAGTACAACACAGAGCATGTGCAGGGAGCATGGAGCATGTGCAGCCACGTACCTCCACAGGATTATTGCAATATGCTGTTTTTGTCCTCGTCTGTAACCACCGCCTCCTCCGTCTTCTCTACTCTCAGCGGATGATCGCATTCCTTTTATAAAATCCCCACTTCTCTTGCTTTCCTTTACACAGTTTCATGATCATACTCATTCATATATATATGTCCATGGAGGATAGCAAGCAACACTTCTCACCGCCAAAAGCAGAGGGGGACTGCAACGTTACCCCGGGAGGAGGACTAATATCTTTATGTATGCTGAATCAGAATCCAGTCCTCCCCCTCTTCATTCGTTCATTCATTGAATTAATGGCTTATCCATGGATATAATTCGAGTTATTGCAGGTGGGAGCAGCGTGGAATATTGCCAGAAGAGTGCTTGTGCTGCTCATGATATCTCTGCTGATGAAGAAGATTTGATAAATAGACTTCACAATCTTCTGGGTGACAGGTTGGTCAAAAATCGTAGATACAATTTCTATGTTGTTACTGAATCATTTGATTTGAATCATATGAAAATTGTATCGCAGGTGGGCACTGATTGCAGGGCGCCTTCCATGGAGAAGAGCTGAGGAAATTGAGAATTACTGTAAAATGAGATACACGGCCAGTACCTCTTCTTCACGCTCTTGAATCTCCCTTCTCTGGCCAGGTCATGGAGTGAGCGCCAATGGTTTTGGAGGATGCGATCGTAATCAGAATATGTGTGGATTTTTGTTTGTTTTGTCAATTGAGCATATGTGTGGATGAAACAAAATTGCGGCCGTTTTATCTATTATTTATGATATTTCACCATGGAGACAGTCCAATATATACTCACAGTATATATGAGTGTATACTCTATTTATTTGTGATATTTCACCTAGTACAGTACAGTATGAGTATATGATAGTGTTGGTTCTATATTTTAGTTTTTTTTTTGGCTGTAAAAGATGTAAATTTGGACAAAAATTCTATTTTCTGTTATTTAAATTGTATTTATAAATGTATAAATGGATTTAGCTTGCTAAAAACCCATGAGGCACTCCGATTATACAAACTTAGCCACTCAAATTTGCAGATCCAACCATTCCAATTTCGAACAACATTAAATTCGAACATTAAAGGGAAAAAGTTGCCCAAACTACTCTTATTAGTATATACTTATTGTGACATAGAGAATTAACTTTTTATCATATTCACATATGGAATATTATGACAATTCCACCCTATTACATTATAATAAGTGATAATAAGTGCTGAAAATGTATGAAAGTGTTTATAACATCTTTTTAACATCAATCAAATGGGTGTTTGATTTGAGTTAACTTTTATATGAGACTAAGATGTTTTTGTTAGTTTTTATAGTTTGATTTACTCGACATGTTTTGTCTTGTATGCCGAAGTGACTTTGTATTTGCACTACTAGACACTTGACTTTGTAATACTCATTTTATAAAGTTATAATAAAGTGACTCTTTTGTTAAAGAGACTTTTTGTAAAAGTGACCTAATATTTTATTAAAATGACTTTGTCATAAAGAGCACTTATGTCATAAAGTGGAAAATACTTTAGTAAATTTAAGTGATTTACTTTTGGAGGGAATGAATCATGTCCCTTGATCTTGTAAAGACAAGATTAGATCTTGGCCATTGGATTTAGGGATGGGGAAGGTGAAAAGTCATTTCCAGTTATAAGAGAAAGCCTAGGGTTGTGTGTAAGACAAGTCAAGAGAAATTTGAGAGAGAGCTAACAAGAAAGTGAATGCAAGAAATGAGGTCATTGGGCATGAAAATCGAGGCATTTGAGGCTCGATTTTTGAGGAAGCTTGTGGGTTTTTTCTACTGGAGGACGGTCGTATAGAATTTAAGTATTTCTCTTACTGCCAAATGCATTACTGATGTAACTTTTGGACTCTTTTCCCTGGCTGGTTGCCAAAATATGAGTGTGCACATGTGTGTTGTTTATGATATAGATGAATGTGAGTTATTACATATTAGAGTTCATTTAAGACATATGTGTTGCTAAGTGTTTGACAAAAATCTCATGGAGTTAGTGTGTTTTTGTTACTGATTTTCTACAGTTTAAATTAGAATGAGGTCTTTTTAGGTGATCCTATAGTTTAGCTTGTTGTGGTGTTGAGTCTCCATTTTGACACTTCTAATGCCCTATATTACCTTCTATCTGAGTCTACTATACCTATGCCATGTGTATCTAATTGACCGTTTCCTCCATAAATACACTCGATGACCTTGTTCATGTGCATAAGAGGTAACTTATGATTTAAGCATGATTTGTTTAGTTTTATTGAGTTAATTCAACTAAATGCTCGATTATGTATGATCCTAATCACTTTGACTCTTAAGTAGCATGATCTGGTATCTAGTCTATTCCGGTACCAAGGCTCCACCTATTCCGGTACCAGCATGTGCTAATCCGGTCTTAGAAATAATTCAAAATTTTGGAAAGCTTCTAGAGGAAAATCGGGCACATGAGTTTTGTCCAGAACGATCTTTTCATGAGGACACGTGAGTCAGAATTCACCCAGATCACACGTGTGGACCTCCACATCAGGGGGAATGATTTTGCCAAAATTCTAAAAAAAACTCAAACTGTCAACTTGCGCCTCAATTTTAGTGCCTATGGTATCAGATATAGAAATTCTAAAACATGGGTTTTGTCTAGAATATGATAAATTGAGTAATATATGAGCCGTTTTTCAAAATTAGAATTGGTTTGGGAGATATGGGTGGGGGACTAACTCGAATCTGCCCAAATTGTTAAAAAACACATATTTTTGGGATTTATCCTAAAATTGTAAAAATTCTTTTCTTAGTTTGGGGATTCGGTTTCATCCATTCCTCCATGGATTTTATGTATAAATAAGACCTCATAGGTCTAAGTAGAAAGAAATTATGATGATGTAAGAATGGTTCTTAAAGGAGAATTGTTATGATGTAGAATGGATTCATGAAAAGACTCTTTTTGTAAACCTACTTGTTGGAGATTAATGCAAGATTGAATTCAGTGATTTTGTTTCTCTTAGAAGTTAACATCTAGTGATATAAAAGATTCCATGTTGGCATCGACAAGGGCCACCGATCCAACTTGGTAAGCTTATTGTAAATTGTTAGTGTAGATTTTCATTTCATGTATATGTTATTTTGATTTCATGATATTTTGTTTGATTTCACTATTCAAATTTGTTGCAAAGTGTGGTAATGCAGGAACAGTTGGATCTCCATATTTCACCATACATGATCTTTAATGGAGCATCCCACTTGTTAGTTTAGTTGCTCTAGGAGATAGATCTTAAGTTCATCTTTTCATTTCATGAGCCTCTAATGAACAGATTTGTCACCTAAGAAAGAACCTTTCAATTCACTGTTTTCTTGAGAAGTTTTGCTATCAGTTTTCTTGTAATGTTCATGACTTGGCTAGTCTAGGAAATGTTGTTAATGTGTGTGTAGGATCAAAGGTTTATAGCATATAAATGATCATACAAATAATAAACCTGACAAAGGACTGCAAAGTTTATATTATGATATATCTGTGGATTACAAAATGGCCGAATGCGACTGAATAACTGACAATACTCAACTAGATCAACATACAAAGGATCTTAGCCAGAATATAAATAAGCAACTGCGGATGAATAAAATAACAACACTCGGCTAGATCAAAAGACAAAAGGATCTTAGCTGGAATACAAATAAGAAACTAAAAGATAATACCCGAAATATGGGAGCACTGCGAAATCAATGAAGAATGATGGAAGACCTAAATGATCTTCCCAGTGACTAGGGTGTGTCTTTCAACACCGAAATCAGCCAACTGGTGTCTTCCTTCTGGAATACACTGAACTATCTCTCCTGAGATGCGCCTCTTCTCCTCAATGACAAGTCATAATCTACATAATGATGAATTAGGTCACTGACCTTTCCTTTATAGCTTTCCAAAACCCTAAATCATGCTGAAACCCTAAATCGTTGTTGATTTCCAAAACCCTAAATCATGCTAAAATCCTAAATCACTGCTGAAACCCTAATTCACTGTTGACTTCTATTTTTAGCTCATAATGACTTAAAAGCACTTTTAACCCTTGTTAGCTCAATGTCACTTTCCGAATATAACACCTGTGACTGGAGTGACCGCTAGTAACCCTGTTTACCCCTCTTTGGCCTTGGTTATAGTCTAACGGGGTGGTTTAGACCATTAAGCCTCCTCTTCTGGAGCTCTTATTTGGAAATGGACATTACAGTCCTCCCTTCCCGAAATTGCTTGTCCTCAAGCAATACCAGTCCAGGGTACTGCAACATTTGCTTGCTATCCCAAGTAGCGTCCTCTACTGGAAGCCCTCTCCATCTGATCAAACACTCTCTGATGACCCTGCTCCTTAGTTTCCACTCCCGGAACTCCAAAACCTCCTCCGGAACTAACTACAATTGTCCCTCCTCATTCAATAGGGGAAGCTCCTCTGATATGTTAATGAATTGTCCCACTACCTTTTTGAGGCAAGACACATGGAACACATTATGAATCTTTCTCCCCTCTGGAAGCTCTAGCTCGTAAGAAACCTCACCTACTCGGCGCATGATCTTGTAAGGACCATAAAATCTAGGCTTGAGCTTCTCGGCTCCACTCTTCTTCAGAGATGACTATTTGTAGGGTTGGAGTCTCAAGAAAACCAAATCTCCAACCTCAAAGCTGTGCTCTATCCTGTGCCTGTCCGCGCTTATCTTTTGTCGGTTTTGCACCGTCTGCAGGTTCTCTCTCAACAATTTGAGAATCTCTTGAATCTCTATGATCCAATCCTTGGCCTTGGGAGCTTTGCTCTCCCTGAAGACCAAGTCTACCAAAGTGGGAGCATCATATTCGTACAATGCTCAGAAGGGTGTCATACCAATGGACATGTGGAAGGTGGTTTTGTAGCAATGTTCCCCTAAATGTAACCAATGTACCCACGTTCTCTGTTGTCTTTCTACATAGTTCCTCAAATACCCTTCAACCCACTTGTTGGCAATCTCGGCCTTCCCATCTGTCTGAGGGTGATAGCTGGTGCTAGGTGTCAACTTTGTCCCCGCCAACTGAAACAAATCTCTCCAAAATGTCCCTATGAATCGACTGTCCCTGTCACTGACGATGTTCTTCGGCAACCCATGAAGTCTGAAGACCTCCCTGAAGAAAAGCTCGGCTACCTGAACTGCACTGTACTCTGTCGGTATGGCGTAGAAGTGAGAAAACTTGGTCAATTTGTCGACCACTACATAGATACAGTCCTTACCCTGGACCTTGGGTAAACCGGTGATGAAGTCCATAGATATACTCTCCCATTTCTTCTCTGGAATGGGGAGTGGCTGAAGTAGCCCTGCTGGAAGAGCATGCTCTGACTTGTTATGCTGGCAAGTCACACACTCACTGACGTGTCTCATAACATCTTGTTTGAATCCATTCCACGAGAACCTCTCTCTGATCTGTCTGTAGGTTTTGAAAAACCCCTGATGGCCTACTAGAGGTGAATCATGAACTGTGGTGACGAGTTTCTTCTTAAGCCCTGAATCTGGCACCAAGTATATTCTATCCTTGTAAAATATGACATCGTCAATGACTGTATACCAGTCATCCTATATCTGCCCATCCATCACCTCACAAACGAACTTGTTCTTGGAATATTTCACTAACAAGTGGGATTTCCAATCTACTGAAATCTCTATCAAAGAACATGCCCCAGGTCTCCTCGATAGTGCATTGGCCACAATGTTCTTCTTCCCCTTGACATACTCTATGTCAAAGTCGAATGCCTGTACCTTCGTCACCCATTTCTGTTGGTGCTCACTGAGGTCCTTCTACTCAAGGAAATACTTCAAATTATTGTGATTGGTCGTGACCACGAATTTGCTGCCCACCAAATATTGTTTGAACTTGGTCAAGGCATGCATGATTGCCAACATTTCCTTGCCATAAATGGAGTAAAACCTCTCAATTTGACTAAGATTCTGGCTCTCGAATACAATGGGGTGTCCTCCCTGCATCAAAAATGCACCGATCCCTTCACTGGATGCATCACACTCTAGTACAAATGGCAGGGTGAAGTCTGGTAGTGCCAACACTAGACAAGTGCCCATGACTTCCTTCATATGATCAAAGGCTTCCTGTGATTTCTCGGTCCATATGAAGGCCCCATTCTTGGTAAGATTTGTCAGCGGTGCTCCAAGCTGAGAAAAACCCTGGATGAACCGCTTGTAATAGCTGCACAGCCCGAAGAAGCTCCTCAATTTTGTCACATTCTTGGGCATCTGCCAATCCAAAATGGCCCTGATCTGCTCTTGGTGCACTTGTACCCCCTGTGCACTAATGATGTGGCATAAGTAAAGCAGCTCTGTCATACCGAACTCGCACTTGGACTCTTTGGCATATAATGATTGTGCCTCCATGATGCTCAATACCTCATCCAGGTGCCTTATATGCTCTTGCCATGACCGGCTATAGATCAAGATGTCGTCGAAGAAAACCAAGACTGATTTCCTTAACTAATCCCTGAATATATGGTTCATGCAAGACTAGAATGTAGCAAGTGCATTGGTTAGCCCAAATGGCATAACCAGGAACTCAAAGTGTCCAAAATGACATCGAAATGTTGTCTTCTCTATGTCCTACTCTCGGATGTTGATCTGGTGATATCCAGAGCATAGATCAATTTTTGAGAAGAAAACTGCCCCATGCAGTTCATCCATCAACTCGTCAATGCATGGGACAAGGTACCAGTTTTTGATGGTTTTCTTGTTCAAGGCTCGGTAATCAATGCACATCCTTCTTCAGAACTAAGACAACTGAAGAAGCAAATGGGTTGTTGCTCAGTCTGATGTGTCCCATCGCCAAAAATTCCTTGATTGCCTTCTCTATCTCATCCTTGAACCTCCTAGGATGATGATAGGGGGGGGTGATCATAGGTTTGGCCCCCTCCTCTAACTCAATGGTGTGCTCAAACCCCCTGTCAGGTGGTCTCCCTGGTGAGATTGCCTAAAAGACCTGCTGATGTCGTCCCAATAAATTCTTGATCTCTGTGTGGTATTGTTGTTGATATTTTGAATCCTTTTGAGTAGTGATCAAGCATTCTGCGACATATTCTACCTCCCCATGTCTGAATATCCTCTCCATCCTCTTGGCTGAAACTGTCCTAGGTGCTCATGTCGACATACCTCTTAGAACAACCTTCTTCCCATCCTGATCTCTGAATACCATTTCCAAGGTTTGGTATTTGGTAGTGATTTTTCCTAAGGTAATCATCCACTGAACTCCTAACACCACATCTGTGTCTGATAGGTCAACCACATAAAATGTGTCTCTCATTGTGTAGTTTCCTAACTTCATCTCTAAGTTTGGAATTATGTCTAGACACTCCACTATGTGGCCATCTGCTACCGCAACATCAAACCCCTCAAACTCCTCTGTCTGAAGTGCCCGTCTCGATACCAGTGAAGTGTCGATGAAGTTGTGGGTGGCCCCACCATCTATCAGGGAGATTTCCCATTGCCCCAGAATAATCCCTCTGATACGGAGGGTATCATACCTGGGAATACCGGAAAGGGTCGCTATGACTCCTCCCTTTGCTGGTTTCCTCCTGTTAGCCTGCTCTGGCGGTTGTGGGACTACTGGAGGATGGGCTCCTACCGGTGTCGGTGGTCTATGGGGAAGTTGCTCCTCTGCTGGTGCTGACTCCTCATCTGAACTAGTGGATCCACTGTCCTACTCCTCCTCCTCACTGTCCACGCTGTCTGCTACTACCTCAATATAATGAATCTCTCCCTTGCCCATGCACCTGTGGCCTGGGACCTAAGGATCTTTGCAGCTGAAGCAAATCTTCTTCCTCATAAGCTCTTGCCTAGTCTCATCATCCAACTTCTCCTTTCCCTTCCATTCTCTTTGGAATGGATTCCTATCTTGATCCCTCTGGGGAACAAATGGTTTGGATAAAGTTTTAGTCTTTGGCACTGAGTCTGCTAGATCTCAAGTGCGAAGGATGGAATCCTGCAAAGTGGGAGGCCTGTATGCCTTCACCCATCCTCTCAAAGGCTCTATGAGTCCTTCTGTGAATAGCATGATTAGCCTGGGTTTTGATATATCTGTCACTACCATGGCTACCCGCTAAAACTCTGTGATGAATGCCTCTGTTGTGCCAGTTTGTCTCAACTAGGATAGATCCCTGAAGTGTATCTCGAGATCCTTCCTATCAAACCTATCCATGAGCCTATCTGTAAACTCCCTATAGGAGGTGATGCGACTGTGACCCAATGTCACCAGTCCATGATACCACCACTCATGTGCCTCACCCTCCAAGTGTAAGGTTGCGAAACTGATGGCCTCTGTTTTGATCTTCTGGTTGAGCTTGTAATACATGTCTACCTTCTGTACCTAAGCTCTGGCGGTGTATTTGGACGATCCTTCGAAAGAAGGGATGGTGAGTTTCTCAACTTTTTGAATGAAATTGAGGTTATGCCCCTGCTGTTGTTGTGGTCCTCCCCTCTGCGACTCTTTGGGGCGGTTCCTGAGTCTGAGTCCACAGTACTCAACTAAGGTCATGTCCTGATGGAAGTCATGACCCAATGCTGCGTACTCCCTCCTATACTCTGCAATGTCATCGGCATGAGTGGGTGGCCTCTGTGTTATTGGTGGCAGTGCTACTACCAGGGGTGCCCTCTGGAAACTGGGAAACAAGGGTCTGGGAATCCTACTAGTAGGGTTGTATGTGCGAGAGGGTGACTGGGGTCTACTGCCTGCTCCCGATTTCGTCTGTGCTGCATGCGGGACTTGTGTATCTGGGGTGCCCACTCTAGCCAATCTATCAACCACCTGTGCCAAGGACTAAGACATGGTCCATTGACTAGCTAGCATACCGTTGATAACTTGCATGAAAGTTGCCTCTGGATCTATGGGGGCCTTGCCACTGCCTTCTGGTCACTTATATCTATCTCCTAGAATCCTCTCAGCCTCACACTCAGCCTCACGCTTTGCCCTTCTCTCTGCTTCTTTGTGTGCCTCTTCCTCTTCCTCTGAGCTAGGAGCAAAAGGGGGAAAATCAGGCCTATGCCTTCTTTCCTGATGCTTGTTGTAAGAAAAATATTCGTCACCTACGTGTTCATGGCCCTCTGGGTCTTCTGTTGCACTCATTGTCTTTAGTCATAGGCTGGCAGGACTAAAGCTCTGATACCACTGTAATTTTCCTAACTTGGCTAGTCTAGGAAATGTTGCTAATGTGTGTGTAGGATCAAAGGTTTACAACATATAAATGATCATACAAATAATAAACGTGACAAAGGACTGCAAATTTTATATTATGATATCTCTGTGGATTACAAAATGGCCGAATGCTGTTGAATAACTGACAATACTTGACTAGATCAACATACAAAGAATCTTAGCCAGAATATAAATAAGCAACTGCGGCTGAATAAAATAACAACAATCGGCTAGATAAAAAGACAAAAGGATCTTAGCCGAAATACAAATAAGCAACTAAAAGATAATACTCGGAATATGGGAGCACTGCAGAATCAATGAAGAATGATGGAAGACCTGGATGATCTTCCCAGTGACTAGGGTGTGTCTTTCAACATCGAAATCAACCAACTGGTGTCTTCCTCCTGGAATACACTGAACTATCTCTCCTGAGATGCGCCTCTTCTCCTCAATGACAAGTCATAATATGCATAATGATGAATTAGGTCACTGGCCCTTCCTTTATAGCTTTCCAAAACCCTAAATCATGTTGAAACTCTAATTTTCTGTTGATTTCCAAAACTCTAAATCATGCTAAAACCCTAAGTCACTGCTGAAACCCTAATTCACTGTTGACTTCTATTTTTAGCTCATAATGACTTAAAAGCGCTTTTAACCCTTGTTAGCTCAATGTCACTTTCCGAATATAACACATGTGATTGGAGTGATCTATAGTAACCCTGTTTACCCCTCTTTGGCCCTGGCTATAGTCTAACGGGGTGGTTTAGACCATTAAGCCTCCTATTCTAGAGCTCCTATTTGGAAAGGGACATTACATTTCTCTTCTAAGTTTGGAGTGGTATTGTTGAAGTGTGCCCAGATTTGTTTGTTAGTTGTTGTTTGTAACACCCTGTTTCCCCCAAATTTGTAATTAATCCTAATACAGGAATTACCATGCTAAAGCATGATGAAAATGTGAATGTATGATGTGAAGGGACCTTATGAAGAAGGTCGATAAATGTAAATAACATTATGAATTTATATTACAGAACTGCTGAGAGGGGATGTGCAGAAAAGAGACCACGATGGCGGCGGAAGGCACCTGAAAAGGTGGCGTTAACTTCCACTGAGAATTAAATACCGTATTTGGATTCCACTGGCCCAAAGAACCAAAAGCGGCTCGCTAGCCCTGAAATTAATGCCTTGCAGGCCGGTAGGTTGATGGCTTGATGAGGGATGGGGAGGTGAACCGCCTATCCGTAGAGCCATCATGAATGACTAGCGCAAGGGTAATTGGGTCACATGCAACCTCACGAGAGGATAAGGCGTATGGCTGAAACGATTGAAGGGGGCGGACGCGAGGGGAACTTTGGCAGTTCTATGCAGAGTGAGTGACCGTAGAGAGGAGAGGATTGCAACCTTAGCTCATGGGCACTGGCAGACAGAGAGACGCATGTCTCAGGACATCGTGGTCTCGGCTCGGGGGTGGCTAGTGGTAAATCCATTAGGAGTCACTATGCCTACGGTTGGGTGGAAACAAGCACCCCTCTCAGCAGTTGCTTCCATTGCTGAAGTTATTTGATAAGTATTTTTCTTATATTGCAGTTTGACATTTATATGCTGTCACATATGTTCATAGACTTGTGTAATTGTAGATATTTCCTGTGTAAGAATATTTGTGCAGTAATTGATAATGAGGAGTAGCTAGTGGCTCATAGAGCTGTGAAATTGTAAATGGTTTCAGCATGAGAATGTCCACGTAGTGCTTGATATGAGTGAGTTGATATAGCTTAACACCGAGTAAACCGTGCGAGACTTACGTTGACAAATGAATCTAATCATGCCCAGCCGTTCTCGGAAAGCTGTCTTCCTTTACCTGCTTCCGAGAATGCCCCGGTAGGAATCCCTTCACAGAGATTTCCTTCTTGGAAAGGTTCGCTAAGAACCCAGAACAAGGATTCGAACGCATAGGCCTTATTAATCCTGCACGAGGAGGAACGATTCTATTAAGGCTCCAAGATAGTAGTGTTGCAAGGAGTGATAAGTCGACGGATGAGATCTCGTCGGGTGAACCATAGTCATTCACGACCATTAGATTGACGAAAGTAACGCAGGCGTTACATGCTTTTCCCTCTCTCATCGTGAGCAACGAGAAATTGGGATCGTAAATCCCAAGACCCAAAAGAATGAATCTGGACCGTTAGATCTCGGTTCACATTACCCGTCAGCTGTTGGATCCGGAGAAGTTGCGCAGGGGTTAAGGGCAGGGGTAGGCATGCGAGGAAGAGATCTGAGCCATCAGATCTGGAGCAGAAATCCCGTAAGCCGTTGGATCGGGAAGAGTTGCACGGAGTATAGCCTCTGGTAGGGAAGTGTGTAGGAGGAATGATCTGAATCGTCGGATCCTAGAATCATAATCCCGACAGCCATCAGATCTCGAGAAATTGCGCTGGAGTTACACCCTAATGTGCAGAGAAAGAGTCCTAGCCGTTGATCTCGGAAGGACACGTGTTGACATCCCAGAGAAGTCGTCGGGATAATAGATTCATCGGGATTTTGTTGAGTCTGATAATCGAGGCCTTGTGGTTCTCGAAATCTCGAGAATGAATCCTAGCCATTAATCTCGGCAGGACATGTGTCAGCGTTCTGGGAGGCTTCGGGATTTCTCTCATCGGAGAATTAGGGGTGTAGAACCGTTGCAATAGGAAATCGCGATCCGCGATTTCTCGATGGGATCTGAGTCGTCCAAACAGCAGGGACACGTGGCAGAGGATCCCGAAGAGTCGGAGATTGGGGAATCGGGGTTCCCGGAGACAAGAGGTTTGTGCACATGGAAATCGCGATACACAATTCTTCGATACAATCAGGACCGTCCATCATTTGAGGGACGCGTGTCAGTGGATCTAACATAGTTGGGGTTCGGCATATCGGGGTTTTCAAATGCAAGGAACTCTTGCCATACGGAATCGCGAACCGCGAAACCCCGATGAGTGGGAGCCAGCTGTCAAGTCCATAAGCGGAGGAGGACGGAGCTGTAGGGAGGATGCGTGTCAAGCACCTGGAGAAAGTTGGGAATCGGGATACTGAGGGTCCCGTGGACGTGGATCTTGTGACATGGGAAACCCCGTAGCCCCGATGGGGATAAGGTAGTGGTCACGGAGTTGGTCATGTGGACCAGGGGCTAAACTAGTGGGGGCTAGCGTGATCAGAAAGGCGCGTCGCGAATCGAGAAATCACAAATCCCGTGGACATGTGTTTGTGTCATCACAAATGCCGAAATCCCGATGGGAGGTCATACGGCGGTGGTCCCATGGTAAATGGTCACAGGGGCTATTGTATAGCCTAGAGGGCTAATGCATTAAGGGCATATCGGGGATCGAAGAGTCGCGAGTTCTGAGGACTCGTGAATTACGACACCGGAAATCCCGAAACTCCGATAGGAGTAGCACCGAAAGAAGGTAAGACCACGGTCGTAAAGACAGTGAATCATAGGCTTAGCCTAGGGAGCGAATGCTTAAGGAGCGCTTCGGAATTCGGAGGATCGCGAGTTATGGGGATGAAGGAATTTTGATTTTCGAAACCCCGAATCCCGATATTGAACCAGGGATTGGCACTTCGCTAATGAGGGTTTCTAGAGATTACCCATTGTGGGAGATTAACCCCAAAATTTTTAAAAATAATGATAGTGGGTGTGTTACAAAGTGGTATCAGAGCATGGTTACAACACTTGGCCTGCTCGGGCTCAGGCACAGGCCGCGTTAGAAGATATTGTTATCCGCGTTTCTCCTTAAGGAGGAGGACTGCAGAATGAAACTATAATTTGGAAACTTCTATAACCCCTCTGTTAAAATGGTAACTACTCTTATAAGGAGTAGGGATGCACGGATCGTTATCACTGATAAGATTTGAGTGCGGATGATAGAGGTAGAATAAATTATGCTATGAAGCTGCACGAGCTAGACAAGGGACATGAACTGAGTTGCTTTGCTTTAATGTAACGATGGCTACCTGCTAAAGTAGGCAGAGTCTCTGGCGATTAAGATGGCTGGTTAGGTAAGGACTAGTACCCAAAGGAAGAACCCCTCCATGGTTTGGGAAATCTGGTAAGGACTGGTAGGATCCTTAGAAAGCTATGACCACTGTATTATTAAGAAACTAAACCCTGAACATATATTTCCTCATGAATGAGAGGACTAGTGAAAATATGTAAGGTCAAATTTACCTAACCTATAAGGGTTAGAACCGGTAATGAGGACACCCTGTTTGAGGAGTCCTTTGGGACTATTCCTACTTCCCAAGAGTGACCCTTGTTGGTCGTTTCCATGAAGGAGGATAACACCCATAGGAGTTAGGACTGTGAGATTAGTCCTGTAAGTAACTTAAAATCTTAGAAAACATAGCAATGAGAAATTCGCGAAAGGATCATAGCAGATGATCAAGGAGCGAATTGGACCATTGATCGTCCAGAGAAAATTTCACAATTCTGGAGGCCAAAGGATTCGAGGTTCTCCATAATAGAAATCTTGAAGTCATGAAATACGAAATCGCGACATAATCACAACCGTCGGTTGAAGAGCCGTTGGTGATCGCTAGACCTAATTACTCAGCGGGGAAGATAAGGCTAATAACCTCTCATCACTCAAAGCTCAGGAGGAATAGTATTCGTTAGATTGGAATCAATGAGAGCCGTTGATCTAGAGCTTCGAGGTTTCGTCTATGAGAAAATGCAAGTGTAGACTTCCCAAGTCGCGCCAGGTAAATCACTGATTTAATCAGGACCGTTGATTGCCGGGGCGATCTGGATCGTGGGACCCAGATTGTCGGGTCTGCATAGAATAGAAGTTTGGAAAACGATAAAACGTTGACCACGGATTCGCTGAAATATGGGACCCTAACGCGTGTCTGAGAATGGATCCCAGGTTCTGAGCGAAGGGTCAAATGGATGAAGGGGCTGAGAAAAACCTTAGCCTTGGTCTTTCGGGTTTTCGGATTTCGGGAGTTAGGGAAAACAGAGTCCCTGCAACGAAAATTCCGAAATCGCGAAATGCGAAGCACCTTTTTATTCGGATCGTGGTCACCGCCGGTGGTCATGTGAGGAGAGGGCATAGGCCAATATGATGAATAGTGCATGAGTCAATGCACCG
>ML777221.1:1475839-1493764 GCA_009831015.1 Picea engelmannii | reverse complement strand
AACAGCAGGGACACGTGGCAGAGGATCCCGAAGAGTCGGAGATCGGGGAATCGGGGTTCCCGGAGACAAGAGGTTTGTGCACAAGGAAATCACGATACGCGATTCTCCGATACAATCAGGACCGTCCATCATTTGAGGGACGCATGTTAGTGGATCTAACATAGTTGGGGTTCGGCATATCGGGGTTTTCGAATGCAAGGAACTCTTGCCATACGGAATCGCGAACCGCGAAACCCCGATGAGTGGGAGCCAGCTGTCAAGTCCATAAGCGGAGGAGGACGGAGCTGCAGGGAGGACGCTTGTCAAGCACCCAGAGAAAGTCGGGAATCGAGATACTGCGGGTCCCATGGACGTGGGTCTTGTGACATGGGAAACCCCGTAGCCCCGATGGGGATAAGGTAGTGATCACGGAGTTGGTCATGTAGACCAGGGGCTAAACTAGTGGGGGCTAGCGTAATCAGAAAGGCGCGTCGCGAATCGGGAAATCGCAAATCCCGTGGACATGTGTTTGGGTCATCACAAATGCCGAAATCCTGATGGGAGGTCATATGGCGGTGGTCCCATGGTAAATGTTCACATGGGCTATTGTATAGCCTAGAGGGCTAATGCATTAAGGGCATATCGGGGATCGGAGAGTCGCGAGTTCTGAGGACTCATGAATTACGACACCGGAAATCCCGAAACTCCGATAGGAGTAGCCCCGAAAGAAGGTAAGACCACGGTCGTAAAGATAGTGAATCACAGGCTTAGCCTAGGGAGCGAATGCTTAAGGAGCGCTTCAAAATTCAGAGGATCACGAGTTATGGGGATGAAGGAATTTTGATTTTCGAAACCCCGAATCCCGATATTGAACCAAGGATTGGCACTTCGCTAATGAGGGTTTCTAGAGATTCCCCATTGTGGGAGATTAACCCCAAAATTTTTAAAAATAATGATAGTGGGTGTGTTACATTGTTAAGGGTATTAGCTACAGATAACAGATTCAAAGTCCATATTTTCACTTCATGTGCTTGTAAATGGACAAGGCATTATTTGAGCAAAATCTTTTGAGTGAATGATTGCAAGTTTTGCTTTCTAATTTATGAATTGTGTGAAGAGTGTTATCTTTGAAGTGTGAAAACAAAGTATTGGTTTTTATATGGTTTTCTTGATTGAACTATACTAATCAGACATAGGAACCTATCTGTTATCGACACATATAGTGCATCAACTCTTTTGATTACGAATCCCGGTTGATAATTTATGTTTGGTAATATATTATGCAAATAATTGCACCAACATTTTGGCACCGTTGCCGAGGAGTTGTAAACGGTAATAGGTAGTATTAGAATCATAATTCTTTAATGGTTTTGGATTGGTTTTATGGATGACCTAAGGGCGGAGAGAAGACGGTAAGACATGTGGGAAGAACCCATGCATCCACTTTGGTGGGGTTGCTCCAAAGTTAGGTTGTCCTCTCTTCTTTTAATGCAAGTGTGTTTTTCCTTCCTTTATGCAAAATTGTGTTTTCATGATGAGATAACTTGTGTGAACAGATAACCTGGTGACAATAGGGTCCCAGTAACACAAGGAGTTCAAGCTTGGTGTGTTTTTTTTTTGCAGATAGTTTTAAAATTTAGATCTTTAATGATAAATCATGTTTGGGGTGTTGTAAGAACCCCCCGAGTACTAATTTGTGTTGCGAAACATGTATCATCAACCAGCTAGAGTAATTCAAGGATGATCAAGAGCTTGAAGAATGTTCCTCCAAGAAATTTCTCGCATTCTGGCAGCAGCTAGGATATCCGCCTCTCAGGAAGAGCATATCTTCACAGCAGTCAAGAATCTAGTTGTCTCTCCACGGGAAGATTTAGAAGTCTCGTCAGATTTCTCTTGTCAATTTGTTGAAGGGAATAAAGAATCATGGATAGAATTCAATGGAGAGGGAACCTAAGATTGAGGAGTCCTTAGCATGCCTCTCAACAGATCTTGTATGTAATCCAAAGACCAATAATCTTGAAGAGGATAATATGCATAGCATGGTAGAGGAAGACATTCAGTGTGACCTAAACAAAGAAGAAAAATGAGAATATAGTGATTCTATTGAAATACGGTTTCAATTCGTTATTAGGTCACACCACTCTCTTATTTTTCAGTATTACTTGATCTCATCATCAAAGCAGTTGTTCTTTCATACTCTGGTATGCATTAAGATTTATCTTTTAAACCCGAGTATGGATATATTTCTAACCCTGTTACGCACAAGGCTTCACTGGAAGTATTCCTATACTTGAAGGACATTTTCTTTTGTTCAATTACAGTAGGGTAGGTAAATAAATAAATAAATGTTGCACATAAGTACAATGCAACCTGTCTTTCATACTTTTCATAAATGAGAATGTCAAAAGGTAATAAAGCAATCAGTTTAAGATCTTTTGTTCCTATAGTAGATTTATTTTTAAAAGTTATGATAATTTTGTTTGGAATCTTATGAGAAGGGAATCTCTTCATCTTCTGAAGGAACACATAATACTAGAAGGGTTTCAAAAGCAAAGAAGGCATCCTTGTCAATGGAAGATAACACTTAAGGGAGTGCTTCATGACCTATTTCTTCAAAAGTCTTCTTTTTCCTTAAGTTGTTAAAAATGATGCATTCATGCTTTATCTTTACCTATCTATTTTAAGACCACTATTTCACAAGGATGATCAATTCAGTGATCTTTTTAATAGAAATTGAAACTAAATGCTAATTCCAAACCATTTTATTCATAGCTAATAATTCAACTTTTGACATTTTCCCTAAATTTTCTGTTTGTAAGCATGAATAAAAATCCAGTTTTAATTAGTTCTATTGGTTTGTTTTTAGCAGATGTTCGCAACTCTCTGAGAAGCCCTTTTTAGCATCTCACATTGTTTGCATGAGGCCATGCAAAACCTTAGGCATGGGGGAGTGGTTGCTGAAACCTTCATATTCTTTTGCAACTTCCGTCGGCGAGGCCAAATCAACATGTTCAGTGCTGAGATTTGATAGTCATTTCCAGAATTCCAGTACCATTCTATTCCGGTAATGCAGAATTGTGTTCATCCGGTACTGCAAACAATGTTTGCCTATGCGTTATTCCAGTACTGAAGCACAACCCTGTGTCCATCTGGTACTTAGGCGATCTGGTACTGGTAATAAGGTGTTGGTAGCTATTATCATATATTCAAGTTTTGATGCTCGATTTAAGTACTAGGACATATAAATTCAACATTTTTTCATTTTACTAAAGGAATTAGACTAATTATGCAGTAAACATATGGTTACTCTCAATTATTGCACACTCCCTACCATGAACTTTTGCAAGCCCTCGTATACATCTCCTCGTATATTATCACTGAATTCCTTTGTGAAGTGGTTGTCGCCATGAATGAGCAAAAATCATCCATCATGTCACTCTGTTTATGCCCCCTGCTCTGTTCTGGTACTGTCCTATTCCAGTACTATCTATTACGGTACTGCAGAAACATGTTCTGATACCAATTACTTATCTGATACTGATGCCAAAGTGATATAATCTTTTTCATGTGCTTAACATTGTTTTCACTTCAGGTAATTAGAGGTATGGGCTAATATCTTCATGTTCTTTCTATCAAGGATCATTTAAGTCTTGTGTTGAATTGTTTTTACTTTCATGCACATCTTCCTCCTACATTTATACACTCAACCTTGAATGAATCATCCTTGCTCTCATTTAAGAAGATATTTTCACATTTAGCTCTATATGATAATGGGTGCACTTGTCTTATTACTTCATCATTTTGAAGAAGTGATTGTTAATTGAAATATCCATTGAAAAGTGGTAACACCATTATGTCAAATACTAACCTAGTTGATTCAACAAGTTCTTATCCAAGTTTATCTTTACAAGTTTCTCTTGAGAGGTATTGATGAAAACCTCATGTGGTGGACTGCCCTTGCAAAACCGCAATGAACTTTCATGAGAACCCTAATAGGATTAACTAGAGAGACCTCTTAGTCATTATCCGAGATGTTTCATTATACATTGAATAGCTGAGATTCAAGTTGAATGTGGATGATGCCACTCTTGGGATAATTGCAAACAATTAATTATGTGCCTAATAAATCTAAAACACTCTCGTACCACCTGCCTTCCTTATACTCTAAAACTGTCAATGAACAGTATACACTATTTTAAATATTTTGAGTAATATAATAAAAAGGAAGTATCAGGAAGTACAAGTAAACCCGTCGGGGTATTGAACAGGCCTGCTGGCAGCGGGGCTATGTCGGGTAAAGGGAGTTGAACAACATAAAGTGGCACACTTAAAAATGAACAAAACCCCTTGGGTCTCATTCTGAAGCAATCACTATCAAATCAAGGCTAGGAGATGACCTTTATATCTCTCGTATGATGTTCTTAAGAACCTTCAGGTATCCACTTTAGAGTTCTATCTTTAAAAAAATAGGTTTGCACGAGAAGTGGGACCCTTAGTATGTGTAATTCACCTTACCTAAGCAAGAAGAGTTTCATCTCTAAAAACTTGGATCTGAAATGAGTTAATCATCTTGGGATGTATTCCTTTATGTGTTCCTCTCTTCAAATGATATCTACACTATGCTTATATCACTTTTGTTTTAAAGGTAATCTAGTCAGGGGGGCCTATTAGTCAACGTAATTATGAAAACTCTTGGCCACTATCCTATAATCGTATTAGAGTCACATCCAGTCCTTTCTCCTAACTTTGATTGAAAACAGATTGGATAAGACTTAACTTTAGGGAACGCTTGATCGAGTAAGGAGTATCATCAATTGTGAAATTTTGAAGATCATTGTTGCATGAGGACATGCAATGACTTAAGCATGGGGGAATGTTTAGTATCCATTTTGACACTTCTAATGCCCTATATTACCTTCTATTTGAGTCTATTATACCTATGCCACGTGTATCTAATTCACTGTTTCCTCCATAAATACACTCGATGACCTTGTTCATATGCATAAGAGGTAACTTATGATTAAAGCATGATTTGTTTAGTTTTATTGAGTTAATTCAATTAAATGCTTGATTATGTATGATTCTAATAACTTTGACTCTTAAGCAGCATGATATGGTACCCAGTCTATTCCGGTACCAAGGCTCCACGTATTTCGGTACCAGCCTGTGCTAATTTGGTACTAGAAATAATTCAAAATTTTGGAAAGCTTCTAGAGGAAAATCGGGCACATGGGTTCTGTCCAAAACGATGTTTTCACGAGGACACATGAGTCAGAATTCACCCATCTAGCACGTGTGGACCTCCACCTCAGGGGGAATGATTATGCCAAAATTATAAAAAAAACTCAAAGTGCCAACTTGTGCCTCAATTTTCGTGCATATGGTATCAGATATAGAAATTCTAAAAAATGGGTTTTGTCTAGAATATGATAAATTAAGTAATACATGGGCCGGTTTTCAAAATTAGAATTGGTTTGGGAGATATGGGTGGGGGACTAACTCGAATTAGCCCAAATTGTTAAAAAACACAGATTTTTGGGATTTATCCTAAAATTGTAAAAATTGTTTTCTTAGTTTGGGGATTCAGTTTCATCCATTCCCCCATGGATTTTATGTATAAATAAGACCTCATAGGTCTGAGTAGAAATGAATTATCATGATGTAAGAATGGTTCTTAAAGGAGAATTGTTATGATGTAGAATGGATTCATGAAAAGACTCTTTTTGTAAACCTACTTGTTGGAGATTAATGTAAGATTGAATTCAGTGATATTGTTTCTCTTAGAAGTTAACATCTGGTGATCTAAAAGCTTCCATGTTGGCATCGGCAAGGGCCACCGATCCAGCTTGGTAAGCTTATTGTAAATTGTTAGTGTAGATTTTCATTTCATGTATTTGTTATTTTGATTTCATGATATTTTGTTTGATTTCACTATTCGAATTTGTTGCAAAGTGTGGTAATGCAGGAACAGATGGATCTCCATATTTCACCATACATGAGCTTTAATGGAGTATCCCACTTGTTAGTTTAGTTGCTCTAGGAGATAGATCTTAAGTTCATCTTTTCATTTCATGAGCCTCTAATGAACAAATTTGTCACCTAAGAAAGAACCTTTCAATTCATTGTTTGCTTGAGAAGTTTTGTTATCAGTTTTCTCTTCTAAGTTTGGAGTGGTATTGTTGAAGTGTGCCCGGATTTGTTTGTTAGTTGTTGTTAAGGGTATTATCTACAGATAACAGATTCAAAGTCCATATTTTCACTTCATGAGCTTGTAAATGGACAAGGCATTATCTGAGCAAAATCTTTTGAGTGCATGATTGTAAGTTTTGCTTTCTAATTTATGAATTGTGTGAAGAGTGTTATCTTTGAAGTGTGAAAATAGAGTAATAGTTTTTATATGGGTTTCTTGATTGAACTATACTCATCAGACATATGAATCTATCTGTTATCGGCACATATAGTGCATCAACTCTTTTGATTACGAATCTCGGTTGATAATTTATGTTTGGTAATATATTATGCAAATAATTGCACCAACAGTTGGTTTATAATTTTTTTGCATTTTTGATTATTTGATTTTATCTATTTTATGGTAGAAGTTGATAATGATTGTACACAAATAGAATTACAAAGAAATGAAATAAACTAACATCAAACAAATGTTGTAGATGTGTTGATGTGGGTATTTGACTTGAGTTAACTTCTACATGAGATGAGATACATTAGATGAAGATGTATAAATTAGAATTTAGGTCTTTTTAGGTGATCTCTTAACTTGTCCTCTTTATAGGTTTTTTGCATTTTTTATTATTTGATTTTATACATTTTATGGTAGAAGTTCATGATGATGGTAAAAAATAGAATTACAAAGAAATGAAATAAACTAACATCAAACAAATGTTGTAGATGTGGGTATTTTGGGTATTTTGACTTGAGTTAACTTTTACATGAGATGTGTTAGGTGAAGATGTCTAAATAACTAACATGAAACAAATGTTGTAGATGTGGTGATGTGGGTATTTTGACTTGAGTTAAATTTTACATCAGATGTGTTAGGTGAAGATGTCTAAATTAGAATTTGGGTCTTTTTAGATATTCCCTTAGCTTCTTGTTGTATTATGTTTTTTTTTTCTATTTATTATTATTTGATTTTATACATTTTATGGAAAACGTTGATGGTGATAGTACAAAAATAGAATTACAAAGAAATGTAATAAATGAATAAGCATATATAATAAAATTAACAAAGTTGTTTAGAAATCAAACAACACATTTATTCTAATGCAATATTGAATTTACCATGTTTATACAAACAAACAAACTAAAAATTGTTCATTTATTAAGTTGTTGCATGTTAGGAAAACATAACAACAAACATAGCTAGATCTAATACACATTCAATAAAAAAATACTCACAAATCAACCATGGTGAAAAACAACAAACTAATTACACAATTCTTCATGATAACATAGTGTGATTGCATATATTAGCCCAATAGGAACTTGCAATTTGGAATGCACATAACTTGTACTTTGGAATGTGCAATCCTCCTTTCAAGTGCTTTCTTGCAAAAATAATATTTAGGATATTTTTAAGACATATGTAAATAGGGAGGGGCCAAGAAAGAGTTACAAAACATGACTCTTCACCTCCCTTCTTCATCATCCACATATTCTCTCACCCTTTCAAATGGTGATTGCAAATCAAAATCATTTTTAATATTACATTAACATTCATCGACTTTATGAAGTCAAACTTGTTTATTATATTTTCATAGCTAGGGAATATTCTTTGTGCATAGTTAGTTAAGAACACTATAGATATGTTCGACTCCTCCACAAAGGTGACCAACTCTCTCTAGGTAATTTTTGTGAATTTTAAGACTTCTTCGTTCTTCTCCTTAATGTATTGACACAACAAATTCATGAGGTCACTAATGGGCCATTCTAGTTCTCGAACATTGGGATCCTATGTGGTTCAACTATTTCCAATGATTTCACCAAGTATTCATCATGTTCATGTGAAAAAGCATCCAAGTCTTCAAATGAATCTCAGAGTGTAAACTCAACATGTCTCATGTTGGAGGATATCAAAGTTTATTCATTATGGCTGAATGGTCATACATTATCTGGAATACACTTATATTTGTCTTGCTAGTCTCCAATCTCATCCAATTGTTCTTTTTTCTCTTATATATTAGACACTCATTGTTCCAATTGTTGCTTCACTAGTGTCATTTTGGTCAATAACTCTTTTCATGCATGAACACACGACAATAATAATCATGAAACAAAGGCGCCACATGATCTTCCTGTTGAATTTTCTAATTTCCAGATTTGATAATTATTTCCTTATGATTTCAAATAAAATTTAATGCCATTGTTATCATAGAATAATTACACACTGAAAATCTCAACTAAAATAAAACTACATCGGAAATAACAGAAACATAGAAAGATAGCCATGCATAGCAGGCACAACATTTTTACCCTGGGAAACCCAACCTTGGGAGAAAACCCAACAAATTTTCTTAAGAAGAAATTATTCCAAGATATTACTAGTACACCACTATCAAATAGACCAAGAACCATATAGATAATATCCTCCCCAAGGCTAACACCTTCCAAGAGCTAGCGTATAAGACCAAGAAACCAACCACCTAAAAATAATGCAAATTTCAGATGCACTCTTCTTCGCCACTATGCCACTACCTCAATGAAATATACCACTACCTAATGCGCACTTGATGAGGAGAAAATTGTGTGATGAAAAAATGAAATGATCCATCCTTATATTTATACACATTAATTCACCTTGAATTTACATGTGGGGCCAACTTCTTCTTTTGTTCTTCGATATCTTCTTTAATTTCTTTCTAGGGTTTCTTCAATGGCTTGATGGGTCGTCTTGTACTTCTTGGAATTTATTCTCTTCTCCTCACATGCACGTCTAATTAATATAGGGCTATAATGTTGAGTAAATCCACTAAGAAGACCCTCATCACAAGAGGTATCTTAAGCCTACATCTTCAACATTAGACTAGACTTGTAAAAAAATCAAACCTGCCCTATGAAAATTAGATCACTCAAAACTGGAGAAGGCATGTGATAACATCTAGCATCTCGAGTCTTTATCACTCCTTATCAAATCAACCCGAATAAGGAGAAATACTACACTTGGGCCATTCACCACTAGAAAATCCCCGTGGGCGAATGTATCATTTTCCCTTGGTCAAATCAGCATGACCAATCTGGAAGAATGTCTATGCGATGTTGCATCTCGAGTCTTTATCACTCCTAGTCAAATCAACATGACTAAGGAGAAAGAATACGCCTAGGCCATTTACCACTAGCAAATCCCCATAAGTGAATGTATCATTGTCCCTTGGTCAAATCAACATGACCAATCTGGGAGAATGTTTTCCCGATGCTTCTAACTAGAGAACCATCAACATGTTGGGACATTCACCACTAGCATAGCCCCATGAGTGAATGTATCATCCTCCTTGGTCAAATTAGCATGACTAATCTAGGATAATTTATGCCCATTGATGAAACATCAACACTCCCTCTCATCGAGGGAGACATTCTGCATCACACCAAGATTGTCTCTGAAGTATACAAACTTCTCTCTAGATAGAGGCTTGGTGAGAATGTCTACAATATGATCATATGTGGATATGTATTGGAGCTTCACTGCTCCCTTTTGGACCATGTCTCATATGAAATGATATTTGATCTCAAAGTGCTTCAACTTGTCATGAAATAATGGATTTTATGCATCTTGACAAAACTTTGATTATCACAATGTATCAAGGTCGTCTCTAGCTCATGATCAAATAGTACTGTAAGAAGCTTTTGAAGCCATGCTTCTTCACAACTTGCGACACTAGATGAAATATACTCCGCCTCTGCTATGTTGAGTGATACAAAAGTCTACTTCCTGATAAACTAGGATATCTTAGCTGATCCTAAGCTAAAGCAGTACCCCAAGGTGCTCTTTTTGTCCACTGCACTCCCTTCCGAGTCAAAATATATATATCCCTGCATCCTCACTTCACCACCTGAGACATACCTCGTGCCATATCCAATTGTACCACATAGGTACCTCAACACATGCTTTGCTGCAACCCAATGGAAGTGTCTTGGCTCAACCATAAATTGGCTCAAGGTGCTCACTACAAAGAAAATATGTGGCCTGGTGTTAACTAGGTACATCAAGGATCCAATTAGTTTTTTGTCCATAGTAGGATCCACCAAATCTGAATCTGAAGCAGAATCACTCAACTTCTTTAGATTTTTCATCATAGGTCTAGCCATGGGCTTGCAGTCCATCATACCAAATCTGCTCAAGATATCAACTGTGCGCTTCCCTTGTCCAAGGAAGATCTTGCATGGTATCTTCCACACCTCTAAGCCCAAGAAATAATGCATCAACTCAGGATCCTTTATTTCGAACTTTGAGGCTAACTCCCTCTGTCACTGAAGAAAACTTTGTTGTCTAGTCTGTCTCACTGGTTGCTCCCTCTGTGACTGAGGAAAATCACATACCCCAGTCCTCCTGATTGGCTACATCCTATGTCACTATAGAAAAACCTATTGAAACAAATGGATCCTCCCTGGAGGTCTCATATCTCCTAGAAGCCTCTCGCCTCTGAAGATTTTGTTTGGCCTCCTCAACTCATGACACCTATATGTCAGTTTTGGGAGATGTCACTCTCCCACCTGAACTTGAGGGGGAAATCCCTCTATGAATCTCCCTCTAAGCCAACTAATTATCTCTGAGATCATACTCACTTTGATTCTGCATGCTCCCTCTGAAACCTGACTCCCTACGAGTTTGTACAATCTCCAGAGCCATATTCCTCCTCTACATTTGTTGACCTCCTTTGAGGTATGATCTCCTATGAACTATTATGGGAGGTTTCTCCTCCCTACTAGATCCCAAGGGATGAATCCCTCTGAACTCTGGATCCCTCTAAGTTGGTACTCGGTGGGGCCTCCTGCCTCACAACTGGTGGAGCCACTCGCTCCTCCTCATAACTGGAAGGTTTGGAATCAATGATGTGACTCCATGTAACTTGAGAACCTATGAGGTCATTTTATCTCCCTAAAAGTATTATTGGGAGTTGCATGCCTCTTTGCATATTGCAAAGTATCACAAAGCCAAGCTGACCTCTTCCTGGTCACTGCAACATCTCTAGGTAGATCCATTGGCCCTATTGGCTCTACTTACTTCACTTGATAGTATGAAGGATGAACTACTGAACTAGAGGGATCTGTACAGTCATCCTTCGAAGCCTCTTGATCCTTACTATAAATATCCCTATGAGACTCTCTGTATCCCACAAAAGTACTCTTCTTTCCAGAAGTTTCTAACTTCGTACTCTTCTCCTTCGATACATGGATGTATAATGGAATGTAAAAAAATCCTTGTCTAGACAATATTATCCATGTCTCAAACCAGATACCATATGACCTGTTGCCACCTCCAACCGTCACTATAACTCCCTCTTAGAGTTATCACCTATGACCTACCCTAAACAAGAACAACAATCCTCCAGTGTTGTGACCAATCCTTCCTCCACGTTAACTTGTCTGGAACAAGAACATGAAGAAAATACAAGAAGAAAAATTTTCTAGTGTTGTGACCATTCATTCCTCCACGATAACCTTCCTAGAACAAGAGAAAAAACAAAATACAAACTGAAGAATGTCAACAAGCTTGAAACCCTAAAATTTCAACCTTAACCAAATGTCAATCTAAGGGCACGGGTAGATTCACTAGAGAAAGAAAAATTTATCTATGGTAAAATTAGTCCCAAGGCTTTCCAATAAATGCTCAATGATCTTAACAAATGCAGATATGTGCAGTGGACAATTTCATGTGCAGTGGAAAATTTCATGTGTAGTGGTAGAAAAGTTGTGTAGTGGAAGATTTCAACAAAGTTCTAATACCATCTTGAATTTTCTAATTTCCATATCTGATAATTGTCGCCTTATGATTTCAAATAGAATTTAATTCCATTGTTATTATAGAAAAATTACAAACTGAAAAACTCAACTGAAATAAAATTGCAACGAAAATAATAGAATCATAGAAAGATAGCCATGCAGAGTAGACACAATATTTTTACCCTAGGAAACCCATCCTTGGGAGAAAACCCAACAACTTTTCTTAAGAAGAAATGAGTCCAAGATATCACTAATACATCACCATCAAATAGACCAAGAAGCATCCAAAAAATATCCTCCCCAATACTAGCGCCTTCCAAGAGTTAGCACATTATACCAAGAGACCAACCACCTAAAAAATAGTGCAAATTACAGATGCGCCCTTCTTCGTCACTATGCCACTGCATCAACGAAATATGCCAGTGCATAGCCCACACTTGATGAGGATAAAAATGTGCGATGAAAAAATTAAATGATCCAGCCTTATATTTATACACATTAATTCACCTTGAATTTACATGTGGGGGAAAATTCTTCTTTTGGACTTCAATATCTTGTTTAATTGCTTTTAGGGGTTTCTTCAATGGTTTGATGGGCCATCTTGTACTTGGAATTTCTTCTCTTCTAGAAAAGTTGTCCATGAAACTTGTTGATGTGACATCTCCTCACATGCACCTCTAATTAATATAGGGATCTAATGTTGAGTAAACCCACCTCTCATCACAATAGGTCTCTTGAGCCTACATATTCAACATTAGACTAGACGTGTAAACAAGTCAAACTTTCCCTATAAAAATTAGATCACTCCAACCTAGAGAAAGCATGTGATAGAAAATTGAGTCGTTATGACTCCTTATCAAATCAGCATGACTAGGAGAAATACTACACCTAGGTCATTCACCACTAGCAAAACCCTGTGAGTGAATGTATCATTTTCCCTTGGTCAAATCAGCGTGACCAATCTAGGAGAATGTCTTCCCGATGTTGCATCTTGAGTCTTTATCACTCCTAGTCAAATCAACATGACAAAGGAGAAAGAATATGACTAGGTCGTTCACCACTATCAAATCCCTGTGAGTGAATGTATCATTCTCGCTTGGTCAAATCAGCATGACCAATCTGGGAGAGTGTCTACCCAATGTTGCTAACCAGAGAACCATCAACATCCTAGGAAATTCACCACTAGAATAGTCTCGTGAGTGAATGTATCATCCTCCCTTGGTCAAAATAACATGACCAATATAGGATAATGTCTGCCCAATGTTGAAACATCAACACTTCCTACATGTGAGTGAAATCTACAAATCCCATTAGGTTGTCTTTCTTTGCTTTTTAATATTCCACCTAGTTTTCTAATATTGCAATGTGTTCTTTAATCTCTTTGTTTTATTCCATTATTTTGAAGAAGGCCTCTCATGTTGATTAAGTAGTGGAAATCCCATATGTGGCTAAGGATACTAGAGTAGCAATATGGTCATCCACAATTATGGACTATGTGGTTACAATCATTATCTCATTGTCATATGTTTTCATTCATTTGTGTGTTTGATTCTTGATGGCATTTCATTTCTAGTCATACACAAATCTTTCTAGAATAGTGGAAGGGTAATCATTATCATAACATTTAGGTATATTATTGAGGGAATCCTCTAATCATGATGCTTTTTCATGGAACTAGTTTCTCCTCCAACAATTCTCAACTTGGCCTCTAACTCCTATTTGTTGTTGATTCCAAGTTCGTCAAGTGTTAATGCAACACTTGTCTGATTTATGGTAATATGGGGATCGATTCTTCATTATCCTTAATTTTCTCTTGGTTTCTATGACCCACAACAATATCCATACTATCAACCTGAGTTTCCTACATTTTAGTTGGCTAAAAAAATGGTTTTCCAACATCTATCTTATTGGTTAATGGCATATGCATGGGTTCTAGGACTAATTAAAGCAATTTTTTCAATCTTTTCCTAGTTCGAATTGCATCTTACTTCCTAATATAGATTGAGTGATAATCCTTAACACACATGCACCATCTTCCTCTGCACATTTGAACTGATATCCAACCTTACCATGGGGGTCATGAACCTTGAAGCCTCCAATAATTAACTTAAAATAATTCCATTTCATTGTCCTGTATCTGTAGTGTCCCCAAGGTCGAGCCCCGTTGTAAACCATGTTCTGAAAGGAATTGTGATTATGTTTTATAGGTTGGTGAGCCAAGTTCTTATAAGTTGGAGGCTTATGTGTTTGTTAGGCCAGGGAGCCTAAGTGTAGAAGGCCAGGAGCTTGCTGTTGTATATGTAATCATGCAGAACAATTAATAAAATATAAACACTGCCAGGTGCAGACCGACCACGACGAATGAGTGAAGGGGGACTGAGCATCCATAGATTGGGCAAGGAATTAGGGGCTGGATGGTGGGAAAGGGGCTAAGTGTTGAGCCTGGGGGCTAAGCCTAGGGGACTTAAGCCTGGAAATAATATTTTAATATTATCCCAAAAGACATGTGCATTTTATGCTTTATCCTAAGTTTTGGCAAGGGAGGACGTACAAGGGTGATGCGTGCTGGTGGAACGCATGCAGTTCCATGGGTGACAAGTGTCAAACCTGATGCATGCGAATAAACGGCCAGGGTGAGCCATGAGAAGGGTTCCTCCTCCATTCGACCCTCGACTGCTAGAAGGTGAACTGGTTTGACTCCTACAGAGAAACCCTCATGCATCCTCTGAACCAAAAAGGCGTGTATCTGTGTTTGTTCTGGGATAGCCGGTACATCCCCTGTCTGAACAGTTCGAACCTGTGTTGACCCCTGCATGGATTGTTTGTCACGCATCCCCGACAACCAGAGCGTGAGTCTATCCTATGTTGGCAGATTGGGAAATAAGAAGTGACCTGCCATTGTTGAACCTGTTGGAAAGCCCGTGTCTGTTTTCCCCGTGGGTTGTTGTGACCATGCAATGATAGACTGTGTGGGGTCTTGTTGGCCAGTAGTAAAACGGTCTCTCCAGGTGAGAGAGGTGATTGAGGTTATAAGAACAGGTTGTTGGCCTGTGAGCAATTCTCTCCAGGTGAGAGAGTGCGCGGAGGAAGGAGAGGACTCCTGGAAGGAACCTTGTAGCTGCCACAGAGCTCAGAGACTTCTGGTCTGGCCTGTTCCTGTAACCCAAGGCAAGGGAGATTAGTAGTTGAAGGACTATCCAGGTGACAAAGAAGGTGTATTCTCCTGGGGTGGAATAGGCATGTGGGGAATGAGGGTCTGTAGGCAGTGAGCATGGGAGGTTCCTGGGAGAGAATCCCTTCCTTCTTGTTGTGTGTTGTTTTCCCTGTAACCTCAGCTAACTTAGGATTCCTTGTCTCGGGGTGGAGCTTAGTCCCATCTCGGGGGTGACCCACTGCTGAGCTGATGAGCAGTGTGGTCTAAGGCTGGGAGGTTCGTGGAAGGCCTGCACTTGGTTGGTGGAATCTACCATTGATAAAGATAAGTATCTGATTATGCTTTAATCATGTTTTTCATGATTGTGCTGTTTATGTATCATGTTCTCTGCTGTGTATATGAATTAATATGAAAAGCTAATTACTTGTTGATTATGGCAGTAATTCATATGAATACTCTGTGTTGAATGTATTTAATTTGTTTTAAATGCATGCGATTAATTATGAATGAGAATGTGTTATGACACGTAGTAACACCTACACGGGAATGATTGAAAGGGGTGTTACAGTTTGGTATCAGAGCCAAGGTTTCTACACTGAGCCTAGATGGGCTAGTGGAGCGGTCTTTGGATCGAGAATGCGAGGGGAAAATTGGGTCTGGAAGGCCAATTTCGGACCCTGGTTTGCTCCAAAATGTCAAGGAGTTACTTGACGATTTTTTAAAGCTCAGGAGGTATAACGACATTATGAAACCGCAGCCAGTGGGGTATGAGTCCACAGGGAGAGAGGACTCCACACCGGTGGTGTAGGAGCTCTAAGATATGTTCGGGAGGGAAGGTGAGCCCTCGTGACCATTAGATCTGGAAAGTGCACATGGGGTTTAAATCCCTTTGGATATTGCATAGGAGTGTGGAAATCGCGATACGTGAAATCCTGAATTAGTCAGGACCGTCCATCTAGAAGGGACAACTGGCGATAATAATGAGCCCATCGGCATTTCGTATGTTGAAATATCAAGATTCAGGAGGATGAGAGGGCAACGGCATCTGACTTCGCAAAACCGCGAAAGGACGAAGACCATCCATCTGTAGGGGATGCGTGGCGAAGGTCCAAGCTATCGGGGAAAGTCCCTATATAAAAGTCAAACCGACGCATCGGGGTTTAGCGTTTCGCGAGTTCTGGAGATGAGACGCCGAGACATTTAGAGTCGTGAAATCACGAGAGGTGATCAAGATCGTCCATCTTGAGGGGACACGTGGCAGTGATCGAAGCCTTCGGAAAAGGTCCCGATAGGAGAGCCACATCAGGAAATCGGGATTCGGAGGATCGCGAATCCTGAGAACATACGTGTTTCGGCATTGGAAAGTCTGAAACCCCGATAGGAGGTATGACTCTGGTCATATAAGGGGAGGTTGTGTGGACCACGAGTCTATCCTGGAGGGCTAATGGAAGTTAGAGCGCATCGGCATTTGGAAGCCCAAAACCCCGAAAGGATCTGGACCGTTAGATCTAGCTCGTCCAAGATCGTTGGATCATGTATAAGAAACCGTGTATCGAATTTTGGGGATAGGAGTGATAAGAGTTTGGGAGTCACTGCGTAATGAAGTCTCGAAAGTCTCGAAAACTGAAGTTTCAAAAAACCCAAAAACTGCAGAGCCAAACGAGAGCTCAGAAAACCCATTGGAATCGAAATGTCTTTTGTTCTTGTTCGTATTAGTTATAAATGTTGTGAATTGTTCGTGAAGTTTTGATGGCCTGACAAACTTCGAATTTAATTGCACAGTGCATGTGTAGAGTTTAGCGAAGGTCAGGACTCTAGTTAACCAACAGCGAGTATGGAGTAGGGAAAGGTGCAGATTACCGCCGAAATAGGAGACGAACGGGAAGGAAAGGATGTCAATGTGGAAGTGGAAGTATCAAACTCCAATGGGCATGGAAAAGAGAAGGATAAGGAAGGACACATAATGGAAATCATTGAAGGATTGCAAAGAGAGGCCAAGGCTCGCCGAGCTGATAGCCGAAAGCTCATGAAAGTCAGGGATCGACAGGGGGAATTAAACTTAAAATTTTTGAAGAGCTTGGAAAGAATAGAGAGGAAACTCGAGAAGGGAAGAGACTAAAGTAAGACAGAGAGTTGCAGAACCCATGAGAAGAAGTAGGTCGAGGAGTGGTAGCCGACATCTTAGTCGCTCCCAAAGACATTCTAGCAGGGAGACACACAGTAGTTCAAGCCTGTCCCCTACCAGAAAACATCGAAAATCTGGAAAGGAGGAATTGAAAGGAGAGATGAACAAGATTAAGCCTCCAACATCCGATGGAGAACATAAGAAGGAGGAAGATGCCGAGACCTTGTTTCTTGGCATGAAGAAATACTTCCAACTGTAGAATTATTTTGCCCATGCAGAAGGAAGAATTGCAATGTACCAACTGAAAGGAAAAACATCCATGTGGTGGGATCAGTTTGTGCAGGTGCAGCACATCAGAGAGAAAGAGGTCACTTGGAAGGAATTTAAGAGGTATTTTGAGAAGAAATACCTGACCAAAAGATACTATGACAGAAAGATGAAAGAGTTCTTCAAACTCAAGTTGGGCAGTATGACCATTGATGAGTATGAACGAAGTTTTCAGGAACTACTGAAGTATGTTCCATTCATCAAAGATGAGGCTGTCAAGATTCAGAGGTATCTGAGTGGATTGCCACCTTCCATTGGTGACAAGATTCAATATGATGATCCTAAGACTATGGAAGAAACAATAAGAAGGGCGAAATGATTATACGAACAACAAAGAGAAAAGCCTACCTTTCGGAAGGCTTGGGATGACCAGAAGAGGTTTAAG
>ML777221.1:1453357-1475789 GCA_009831015.1 Picea engelmannii | reverse complement strand
TCCATTGGTGACAAGATTCAATATGATGATCCTAAGACTATGGAAGAAACAATAAGAAGGGCGAAATGATTATACGAACAACAAAGAGAAAAGCCTACCTTTCGGAAGGCTTGGGATGACCAGAAGAGGTTTAAGAAAGAACAAAGGTAGAAGGGAAACAGGCCTCCCTTTTTCAAGAATGGCCCTGGGGGACAGTCATCCTTTAGAGACCCCAGGAAAGTTGAAGGGAGTGAGCAGATGCCAAGGCCTCCACCTATGGAGTGTTGGGGCTGTAAAGGGAATCATAGGTACAGAGACTGCCCCCATAGAAAAGACAAAGAAAGAACTGTCCATACTGTTCAACAAGCTGAAACAGTGGAGGATATGGGCAGCAGAATGCCGAGGATCTATGCAGCCTTGGACAACAAGCAAGAGGAATTTCAATCACACATGATTGAAGTGGAAGGTATGATCAACAACCGACCACTTGTTATTTTAATTGATTTAGGGGCTAGCCATAGTTATGCAGATCCTAGAGTGGTGGAAAGTTTGCATCTAATGAGAAGCAAACATGAGAAGTCTTGGTTAGTGCAGTTGGCCACAGGGACTAAGAGGAAGGTCACTGAATTGGTTAAGTCCTGTTCAGTGGACATGAAAGGAATGAGCACTGAGGATGAATTGAACATTCTGCCTTTAGGCTCATACAATTGTTTAATTGGGATGGACTGGTTGGACCAGCACCATGCCCTTCTGGATTGCCGTAACAAGAGATTTACATGTCTGGACGAACAGGGAAATTAGGTAACAGTCCAAGGAATTCCTAGAGCTGTGGCTGTGAGGGAAATCTCAGCCATGCAGCTGAAGAAATGTTACCGGAAAGGCTGTCAATTATTCACAGCTCGGGTGGAAGAAGCATTCCGAGATGTAGTCTCAAATCTGGAAGACCACGAAGTACTCAAAGAATTCAAGGACATATTTCAGGAGGTACCTGGACTACCTCTGAAGAGGGACAACGATTTTTTCTATAAATTTGATGCCTGGAGCAGCTCCAGTTTCAAAGGCTCCTTATAGAATGAGTACACCAGAGCTGAAAGAGTTGCAATTGCAGCTCGAAGAGCTACTAAAGAAAGGTTACATTCACCCCAGTGTGTCACTGTGGGGAGCCCCGGTCCTATTCGTGAAGAGGAAAGATGGGACGTTGAGGTTGTGCATTGATTTTCGGCTGTTGAATAAGGTCACTGTCAAGAACAAGTATCCTCTGCCAAGGATTTATGATCTTTTTGATCAGTTGAAGGATGCAAAAATATTTTCGAAAATAGATCTATGATCTGGATATCACCAAGTGATAATAAAGGAAGAGGACATCAGCAAGACCACCTTTAGAACAAGGTACGATCATTATGAGTTCACAGTGGTGCCGTTTGGGCTATCCAACACACCTGCTGTTTTCATTTGCTTAATGAATGGAGTGTTCAGAGATTATTTGGACAAGTTTGTCATAGTCTTCCTGGACGATATCTTGGTGTATTCCAAGATAGAGCAAGAACATGAGCAACACCTGAGAATGGTGCTGCGGGTGTTGAGAGAACACCAGCTGTACGCAAAACTGAGCAAGTGCTCTTTTTATCAAAGGCAGATCCACTACTTGGGACATATTATATCTGAAGAAGGGATCGATGTGGATCCTGAAAAGGTATAGGCCATTCGAGAATGGCCAGCGCCAAGGAATGTGGCAGAAGTTAGATCTTTTATGGGTCTGGCAGGCTACTATAGGAGGTTTATAGCCGGATTCTCAAGGATAGCTCATTCTATCACTTCCTTGCAAAGGAAGGAGAAGAAGTTCCAGTGGAATGAAGAATGTGAGAGCAGCTTCCAGCGATTGAAGCAGCTGCTAACCAGTGCTCCAATCCTGAAGATTACAGATCCAAATAAGGATTATGTAGTGTGCACAGATGCGTGTAAGGAGGGGCTGGGAGGAGTTCTCAGCCAAGAAGGATTTGTAGTTTGTTATGAATCTCGAAAGTTGAAGGAGCATGAGAATAATTATGCTACTTACGATTTAGAGCTGGCAGCAATCATCCACGCGTTGAGGAAATGGAGACATTACCTCATGGGCAAGAGATTCGAGCTGAGAACAGACCATAATGGTATGAAGTATTTATTTGATCAACTGACCTTAAATGCCAAGCAAATCAGATGGCTGGAGTTTCTGTGTGAATATGAATTTGATATCAAGCATATAAAAGGGAAAGAAAATAAGGTGGCTGATGCACTCAGCAGAAAGGTGCACGAATTACATGCTACAACCATTAGCATGTACCAGATTGAGATGAAAGACAGAATTTTGGAAGCTGCAAATGATGATTTGCAGTACAAAAGTCTTGTAGCAAAGCTACAGCAATGTGAGGGACCATAGACCAAGGAAAGTTACACCTTGGGAACTGATGGTCTACTTCTGTATAAAAACAGAGTGTATGTACCCAATGTCCGAGAATTGAAGCTGGCAATTCTAAAGGAGATGCATAATGTGGCTTATGCTAGACATCCTGGTTATCAGAAGACTATGGCAGCAGTCAAAGGCCATTATTTTTGGCCAGGTTTGAAGAAAGAAATCGCTGAATACATCGCCATATGTATGGAGTGCCAAAAAGTTAAGGCTGAGCACAGGCACCCAGCAGAGTTGCTGCAGCCTTTACCTATTCCTGAATGGAAATGGAATGTGGTAACAATGGATTTTATCACCGGACTACCTAGAACAAGCAAGTAGCATGATTCAATCATGGTGGTGGTGGACAAGCTTACTAAAGCTGCCCATTTTATTCCACTGAAAACCACCCACAAGACAACTGATGTTGTTGATATCTTTTTAAAAGAAGTTGCATGCTTGCATGGAATTCCTAAGACAATTGTGTCTGATAGGAACCCGAAATTCACTTCGAATTTCTAGAAAGGACTGTTCAAAGGATTCAGAACGAATTTGAACTTTAGTACAACATATCATCTTGAGTCTGATGGACAGACAGAGAGAGTGAACAGAGTAATAGAAGACATGCTGAGAATGTATGTGATGGATAAACCATCAAGGTGGGAAGACTACCTGCATTTGGTAGAATTCGCCTACAATAATGGGTATCATGCATCATTGAAGATGAGCCCATTCGAAGCACTTTATGGAAGAAAGTGCAACACTCCAGTGAGCTGGGATAATCCATCTGACAGAGTAGTAGTTGGGCCTGAGCTACTCAAAGAGATGGAAGACCAAATGATAAGAATTAAACAGAATTTAAAAGCTGCCCAGGACAGGCATAAAAGTTACGCTGATAGTAACAGAACCCACCGAGAATTCAAAGTGGGTGATCATGTTTTCCTGAAAGTGAAAACTAACAGGAGTTCCCTAAAGTTGGGAAGTTGTGCCAAGTTGGCAGCAAGATTTTGTGGGCCATTTGAGATCCTGGAAAGGATTGGGCCAGTTGCATACATGCTTGCATTACCTGCATCTACGACTGTACATAATGTGTTTCATGTTTCACTGCTTAAGAAATATGTACTTGATGCTAATCATGTTATCGATTGGAATGTGATTCAGGTGGAACCAAAAGGTGTCTTGCAAGTGCATCCTATGCACATATTGGACAGGAAAAGAAAACAGCTCCGGAATCGAGCTATAGAGCTTGTAAAGGTCCAGTGGACCTGGTACAGTCCTGAGGACGTGACATGGGAGCATGCAGATGTTATGCGGGCAGAGTACCTGCATATTTTTGAAATTTTTTGAAAAGCTTGCAGATGCTATGTAAAGTTGCACTGAGGACAATGCAAAAATAAGGGGAGGGGGATTGTAGTGTCCCCAAGGCCGAGCCCCGTTGTAAACCATGTTTTGAAAGGAATTGTGATTATGTTTTATAGGCTGGTGAGCCAAGTTCTTATAAGATGGAGGCTTATGTGTTTGTTAGGCCAGGGAGCCTAAGTGTAGAAGTCCAGGAGCCTGCTATTGTATATGTAATCATGCAGAACAATTAATAAAATATAAACACTGCCAGGTGCAGACCGACCAGGACGAATGAGTGAAGGGGGACTGAGCATCCATAGATTGGGCAAGGAATTAGGGGCTGGAAGGTGGGAAAGGGGCTAAGTGTTGAGCCTGGGGGCTAAGCCTAGGGGGCTTAAGCCTGGGAATAATATTTTAATATTATCCCAAAAGACATGTGCATTTTATGCTTTATCCTAAGTTTTGGCAAGGGAGGACATACAAGGGTGATGCGTGCTGGTGGAACGCATGTAGTTCCATGGGTGACAAGTGTCAACCCTGACGCATGTGAATAAACAGCCAGGGTGAGCCGTGAGAAGGGTTCCTCCTCCATTCGACCCTCGACTGCCAGAAGGTGAACTAGTCTGACTCTTGCAAAGAAACCCTCGTGCATCCTCTGAACCAAAAAGGCATGTATCTGTGTTTGTTCTGGGATAGCCGATACATCCCCTGTCTGAACAGTTCGAACCTGTGTTGACCCCTGCGTGGATTGTTTGTCACGCATCCCCGACAACCAGAGCGTGAGTCTATCCTGTGTTGGCGGATTGGGAAATAAGAAGTGACTTGCCATTGTTGAACCTGTTGGAAAGCCCGTGTCTGTTTTCCCCATGGGTTGTTGTGACCACGTAGTGCTGGACTGCGTGGGGTCTTGTTGGCCAGTAGTACAATGCTCTCTCTAGGTGAGAGAGGTGATTGAGGTTGGAAGAACAGGTTGTTGGCCTGTGAGCGATTCTCTCCAGGTGAGAGAGTGCACGGAGGAAGGAGAGGACTCCTGGAAGGAACCCTGTAGCTGCCACAGAGCTCGGAGACTTCCGATCTGGCCTGTTCCTGTAACCCAAGGCAAGGGAGATTAGTAGCCGAAGGACTATCTAGGTGACAGAGAAGGTGTATTCTCCTGGGGTGGAACAGGCATGTGGGGAATGAGGGTCTGTAGGCAGTGAGCATGGGAGGTTCCTGGGAGAGAATCCCTTCCTTGTTGTTGTGTGTTGTTTTCCCTGTAATCTCATCTTAGCCTAGGATTCCTTGTCTCGGGGTGGAGCTTAGTCCCAGCTCGGGGGTGACCCACTGCTGAGCTGATGAGAAGTGTGGTCTAAGGCTGGAAGGTTCGTGGAAGGCCTGCACTTGGTTGGTGGAATCTACCATTGATAAAGATAAGTATCTGATTATGCTTTAATCATGTTTTGCATGACTGTGCTATTTATGTATCATGTTCTCCGCTGTGTATATGAATTAATATGAAAAGCTAATTGCTTGCTGATTATGGCAGTAATTCATATGAATACTCTGTGTTGAATGTATTTAATTTGTTTTAAATGCATGCGATTAATTATGAATGAGAATGTGTTATGACGCGTAGTAACACCTACACGGGAATGATTGAAAGGAGTGTTACAGTATCAATGCTACATTGGAATTAACAAGTGTGAAGGTACTTATGTTGAAAAAATACAAGGAAAACAAACCCCTTTTGTGTTCCTTCAACATTGCGTTGGCTCCAAACTTAGCAAATATGTGATATCCATGTGAACTAATTTGTTTGAGACATGTTTAGGAAGGATATGTGGAGCTAAGATACATCCATATATTTGCAAATAATTTCCATCACAATCCACATACTAATCACCTATGGGTTCAATCACTAGCAAGGATTCCACTAAAAATATCAAACAAGGCTTGTCAAGCACATGTTCATAGAACGAGGCCAAATAAATCTTACACAAATGCTCATAATGCTCCATAGATTGTTTACATGGAATAAGAGTGTTGAAAGTGAGGTATGCCACATATTGTAAATCTATGGAAACTCATTCATGGAACAAACTGCATCCACCATGAATACCACCATATGAAAATGTGAAGATTGATTTCCAGGTTTCTCTAAGAAAATATTGATGGCAACATTGATATTACTCAAGAGAGTCTTTTCCCAACTGAAAATGGTCCTCTTGGGGATTATATAATGTATTAAAAGGACCCAATGCTTATCCAACTAGTGAGTGGTTATTTTACCTATATAATTTTTTGTTCATAATCACTACATTCCTGATTAATTCTTTTAGCTAGTCAGTAGGGTAAACATTGGAAGGTTGTTTGTGGAATGTATTCTCACTATCCCACCATCTCTCAATCACTTTGACTAGATTAAATTTGTTGTTGAATTCCTCCACCAATTATTTTTTCAACATATTTCAGAGAGCATGCAATTTGTATATCATCTTTAGGGCGTGGGGTGCATGTGAGCCTACCTAATTTCCATCCTCCAAGTATATATGGCATTCCTATGTATTTGCCATATTTATCAACTAGGTGTTGTGCTCCATGTTCATATCTTATATACAATGTGTATATTTTGGCTTATTATTCTATTTTAAATATTTGGTACATAACACTTATTATGTTGGGACATGGTAAGATATTTTCCCTAGCTATGATCCCATGAACTTGTGATAGATGCACCGTATAATTGTTGGTTTCATTGCCAAGATAATGGTAGATGTTTTGACTAGTGGATATTCCCTCCAATATGTTTCAAACAAATTGTTGAATGTGTGGTCATATGTATGGAAATCCTATATTGTGATCAATGTCATTATACATTGGGTTAAGTTCTAGTGCTACTATCTCTTTTGAATTCTTTTCCTTTCATCTTCTCACCTTCTTAGGAGTACAATTATGAAACCTATGAGTCTAATTCTTCAACCTATGGTTACACATCCATGGAAAATTTACATTTTAATTGTTATCTCAAAAGAAAGTACACTCAATTTTGAGTATACTCAAGGGTGGCACAATATATATCTTAAATTATAAAATAAGAGAAAAAAACATAACATGTTTTCTATATCTATACATGGAATATGGTTATAGTTCAAGGATAATGTTGGTAAGGTAATACATAGGAATATCACAATCATGCATACAAATGTAGATTACACCCAAGGGAAGTAAAAATGAAGCATCCACCCAATCATTAATCACACAAGTAACTCATGAGACAATTTATATATGTACTTATGATATGAAATTCAAATGAAACATGAATGGTTTTATTTATGGTTATAATGAAAAATCATTAGGTGTAATGATTTCCAATAAAATAGGAAATAAATGGAGTAAAATAAGAAAGAAGTGGACTTTAGATGAATTATGGTTTGTCTCAAAGATTGTTGATTACATTAACTTGCAAAAGTAGGGAAACACAATGACAATGCTAAGAATTTATTTCATACCCAGTAAGATCATGGAACAATTAATAAATATATCGAATCATCATTTGTGGATGTGTGTTGTTGACAATGATATGAGTGAGTGATATGTCGCTCTTACCTTTGGGTGAATTTTTCTTGCGATCACCACTATTTAGCTTAATGGACCCATGCACTTCATCACCAACACATCATGCATGAGGTACTGAAGGATGAAAATTGAGCACCAATGGCTTAATTCAAATCACAAGAGAGAAGAACCAACAATTCTTCTCACAAATAGAATGGTGATGACCCACTAGGTCCCTTTCCCTTTGCACAAATTTAATAATATTTGAATTAGCAAGGTTGACAAAAATCTCCTTTCCACACATGATCCATCTTGAAATCCCAATCAAACCCAATTTTTGCTTCATATCTCCTAACAATTCCCTTTGCAATAAAAATGGAAAGGGCTTGGCACAAAGGAACACCTTAGATCCATGGATCAAATCTCAAAGGAATAATTCTACTCTTGTGTGTTATTCCAAGAAAAGGAAACATGATCATGAGAGCCTACATGTAAAACCCTCGCTTAGATTTCCATTGGGCATCTCCACCACACAATAATTTCGGTGGTCAATGATTGATATGAATAGACACATCATATGGAAGATTCCTTAGATGAATTGGTTGATATTACTTGGCCCTTCGGTAAGGCACACTTCGGATAGTTGGAAACCTTGGCCCATTGGCAAGGAACACCTCAGACAAGGTCGATCACCCTTGTATATATAAAAGGTGCATCATAGATAGTGGTGGCTTAGACTAAGTTAGATGTACCAAAGAATCTTGGACAAGGACTTGGATAAAGGCAACGAATGGTGTTGCATGTTTCCTCATCCGTAGACATGCACTTGGCATGATGGATGAAGAAGTGACAAGAAGGCTTGATCACTTGGATTCCTAGGCTTATATAGATTAATAGATTTAGGTGGACCACACTTACGGGTTGAAAAAGATAGTTGAGGTGCCTTTGGGAACAAGTTGTTGTGGAATATAAACATGGGGCACATTCATCAGGAACACATCCATTGGGTGCACATATTCTGAACACCTTGGGTTCAACTAGATGGACTCAGGAGGATCAGGCATAATCGTGCGGATACTCGAATGATTTGAGAACACTTTGGATGATTTGGATGACCGATATAACTGGACGAAGTTTCCTTTGGATGATTTGAGACATATCGGGTGCCAAGGTGAAACTATGCACACTTGGGCATGGTTGGACATGATGACCAGGTAGAGGGGATGACTTGGGTGGACCTAGCATGAGTTGAGACAATTTAAAGGAATGATCAATAGACAAGTCATCAAAGGAGAGAAATTCAACTCAATGGAACTTGGGTCCACCTTGGAACGAGAGGGGGATTTGCAAGGCAAGGAAAGCTCACATATATAGGAGGATGCCTCAAAATGATAATATAACAAGGAAGAATACTTAATTCATTCTCAAGGGGCACAAGGGGTTCTCCGATTATGCCAAGTTTAGGGTTGGGCACAATGGAACAACTTGCACTACCTAGGTGAGATGAAGTGTGAAATATGACTTGTTGGGGAAAGGCGCACGAAAGCTTCAAGGGTTGGATTCTGCAAGTTTGTTGGGAAGTTTGGCATAAGGTTGTTTTCCTTAGTTTCTTTGTATATAACAATTGAGCCATAGGTAGTTGGTCGTTATCCCCCATGGTATCATGTAAACATTTTTCATATAATAAATTGTTAAGGCACGTTCATGGTGATCATTCATACTTGCATTCAATGGTTTTTTTGTGTGTTTTGGATGCTTATGTTCCTTGAATTAATGCTATTTGGCTAAGTGCTAATACTACTAGGGTGTTTTAAGGTTGTAGCTGGATGCATGCCTATTGTTGGATGAATTAAGTGTGTTGGACTTGGTTGGGCATCTAATGTGTTATAGCTTAAGGAAAAGTTATGGGTAGACTGTTACAAGGAAAATCTCTCTATGGCATGGGGTAAATCACAATAGACGGAATGAAATGCAAAAATAAACTCTAATCTCAGGTATTCCATATAAATGAAATGCTGACAAGACAAGGCCAAGAGCCTACCTCATCTGGACGTTTCATGAAGACCACTGTTGAGCACACAACTCAAAACTTTATACCTGCAACTTGTCCTCAACAACCAATATAAGCAAGCATATGGTGATATATAATGTTATCATATAGATTATCATAATCCATTAACATTCATGAAAAATATGCCCATGGAATAATAATTCAAATATTTGCAAGATATCAATTGGACGAGAAAATAGTATTTCTATTAAAATAATTAGCAAAAGTATATATGTGACAAACTTCTATAACGACACCTATTGGAACCGAGAAAATAAGTCCCTCCAGTTGGGCCTCCACCACTTCAATCCTCCACCAAAGGCAAGCTCATATAAAGGAGACACTGAGGTTCTCCATCACAAAGAGGTAAGAGCTTGGGGGCTAAACAATGAGTTCATACTTTCAAGGATAAAGGGACACAGACTCAATATGAAGTGAAATTTCTCTAGAGTGTCTTTGCTCTCAAAGTTGAATTCTCCTCCTTTAAGGCTTGGATATGGCTCAATTTATATCCTTCAAATGGAACTAAAGGGCCAAGTTGGAGCATTTACAGTACATGGAAGGTCAAGGATCATGAATCCTGTGACATGGCATGGAAACCCAATATAATTTTTAATTTTGAGCACCAAACCAGATGTATGCGGGCTTTACTGGAGCAACCTATGTATACACTTGTTGTCTAACTGATAGGGTGCATATATGTGGAAAAATGTCTTTTTTGACTTTGAAGGATACAAAATGGGACTTCAAGTCTGCATAAGGAAATGAAAGGGCCATCCAAGCAAGTTTCATGGAGTGAGGCAAAATTTGTTGTAACATATGCCCCCTAATCTGTGCAGCTAGAGGAGTATCTGTGATGGCCGAAATACATTATAATTCCCAGAAGTGGAGAAATGGAGACTCAACTAGAAGTGCTAGTTGCTCATGAGAATATTACAATCCATAATAACTTTATATAGATGACTTCCAATCTGAATTACACTGCAGATCCATGTGGAAATATACTAAATAGTTTTTCATGGCCATAAATAGGAAATACAAAGAAGACACATGCCATAGGTTGTCATAGTCATGAACAAGGCCAAGTGGAAACTAGTCTCAAAATCAATTTGAAGATATTTGTATACAATGGAGTACAATCTGATCTCCCATGATCACTAAAGTCATATAGATACTGGTCCAATGAAAGACAACAACAGATTAATGAAGATGCTACTATAAGATGAAGGTCTTCTACACTATCCACCGAAGGTGAAAGTCTACATAATGTGAATAAAGGAGTTGAGGTCAAACACAATGAGACTTCATTTGATTACCGATCATTAAGGTATATTGTTAACACATGCAAGACAACCTACCGATAATCAAATTGGGTATCAAGGCACCGAGTACATTCTTACAAGTGTGAATAAGGGTGTTGAGTTCGAACACTTGAAGAATCCATCGATCAGGAGACATTGATGTATTCCCAACTGTAGATGGCGGGAGAACCTGCCATTGATGACTGCAAGCCTCTAGGTTCTCATAGGACTCTAGGCCTCGTTTCCAGAATAGATGAGTTGAAGTCGATGGAAGGAGACCCACTGAAAGGAGAGCATTAGGGAATATCTCATTAGTGAGAATGAGGTACAAATAAATATCTTGATGATTAGGAGGAGATCATATGAATAGGATGTTCACAAACCAATTACCCTGTGCGTCTCCCGCATGCACCAGATGAAAGTAGTGCACGAAAGAGACCCTCTGAATAACATCCAATGAGGAAGAATGTCGACAAAGGTGAGGGAACCACCAATAAGGCTAATGGCATCCAAGACATTGCACGAATCCAAATGTGTGAATATATTTATTTCCATCGAACATAAGGTAAACCCACCAATCAATGACCAATGAGGAGATGTCGATTGTTGGGTTCAAGGTTACCTAACCATAATGAAAGTAGGACCAGGGTGCATGGTAGGTCTACAAATTCATGTGACTCTGAGAAACGTTGAGGGTATGGCCAACATGCAAAGTCAAGAGTTTTGAGAAATGGCTGACACAAAATTATAAACATCCTTTGAATGAGAGCATGAGACATGAATAACTCATGCAACATAGACTTGATGATAAAATTTCGTGATGTAGGAGGCATCAACGAACTCTCCATAGGGACTGGAAGAATAACCAGTTGGAGGAGTAAACTCTATGTAACGATCTCAGCTTCCTAAGGTCATGCTAAACCCAAACTTTGGATGACAGTGGACTCAAAAGTTTGTGCTCTGTTCGAAGGTGACACGACTGTTGCCGATATGAGATAATATTCTTTTCCCACCCGTCTTTTTTTTTTTTGGCATAGGCAAAGAAACGCTATGACACATGAGAGGAAACAAGTGTAGTGAGTAAGAAACTAGCTCTAAACAGTGGAACATACCTATGATCAATGCAAGGAAGTGCATGGACACTCATGGGAATGTTTCCTCTTAGGGTACATGGTGTCAAGCTACAAAGGATATAAACAAGGCTCTGCTTGGCTAGTGATGAAAATTGCTAAGGTAAGAGTCTTATAATGAGAAAGTGGGAGCTGACAATAGGCTCAATACTCCAATAAGGATGATGTAATGCGATTACAACTTAACTCCAAATAATGTCCTTTTTCATAGATTTAGTCCCCTAGGCCCGAAAAAGTATAAAATAATACCCAGGATAACTCTTCTAGCCAATGGTGACTAGAGTATTCATTTTTTGTAAGTAGTCTACTTGGTCTAAAAAGGGTTAAAATTACACCAAACAGATGTCCTTTCAAATCCATTTAATGAGTGTGAGAGAGACAAGTTCACTCGACAATATTTTCATTTTTTAGAGAGTAGGTAAAGGTTAGAATGCTTGTGAGTAAGAATGTGGGGGGAGTCCCATAGGTAAAGGTTAGAATGTTTGTGAGTAAGAATATGGGGTTCGAATGCAAAGTCATATCAGAACTATCATGAACTCCTGGTCCTATGGAATAACTTCTGAATGGGCACCAAATGGCATGAAGGTTCTAACTAGTGCACCCATGTTTGGTAAGGCTCTACCACTTAATAACGACACTTCTAGTAGCAGTAGGAAGGTTCTGTGTCGCTAATAAATGGGTTCGTACCTAAGGTATATGGATCACAATCATAGGAAAATGCAAGAATGCAAAATGGAATGACAACCTATCCTATATGATGGTCAAATAAAATACCTACCGAAGGCACGAATAGGTGTTATGATGTTAGAAACCGAAAAAATCTTGGACAAAACCACCAAAACCAATTGTTTCTGCTATACTATTAGTCCACAAGGTAAACAATTAGCATAAACTATATAGAGTGGGTAGAAAATTTCTACTAATAGTAAAAATAGACCATTTTACCATACCATTTGAGTTTTTTCACCCACATAGTGCATTTTAACCCATTTTCCCCTCGATATTCAAGTGTCGATTGCGAGAGATACGATCAACAAAATTAGCAATCGTCTAGACAAAGTAAGTGTCCATCCCTTCTACTTCAATTTCATTGGTTTGAATTTCAATTTTATGCCCCATTTTTTGAGTATTAGAGGGTGCAAATTATGAATTAGCATGTACACAGGTGATAGTTCATTGGATCGCATATACACCCCAATATACATGGGAAAAACAAAGCCTGCATGTGTATATGCAACCCTATACGTGACTGTTACCATGTTATCCTGTGTACAAGTCCGTGAACACTTTTTTCACAAGATTTAACTCAAAAAATGACTTTTCTTTTGAAGGATGGTGATTGAATGGAGGGAGACAGAGCATGAAGAGATAGATGCAACAGTAGAAAGGGATGCAGGGGTGCAAAAAGATTTAAAAGATGTGTCCTTTATAAATTTTTGGCTCTCAAAGGAATGAGGGATCAAGTGAGGTTACTCCAGATGCTCGTAAACTACTGGGATCCAGAGAGTGGCAGAGACAGAGGCCTTCAATATCAATGGGAAACCATGGAGGATTGAAGTGGACAACATATATTTTATCACATAATTGTCTCGTCGAGGCGAGGTAGTGAAACTCAAGGCCCAGGGGGCTGGGGGTGGTATGACCATGGAGGAGTACATTTCCACCCACTGTGTCTTAGGAAAAAATAAAGTAGGGAGCCAACTCCCAATCAGGGCGATCGAGAACCCGAGCTTAAAGATCATCGTACTTGTTCTTAAACAGATCTTGGGTTCAGCGTCGTTGCACCAGGCATCAATGCCACTCATGTTCTATGTGTTGGAGTGTTTACGACCCACTGTTTATGACTGGTGTATGTCACTACTGGCTAACATGAAGAGCCAACTGACGAATTGCAAACAAGGGAGAAAGAAAAAATTCATATTTTCATCCACTCTATGTAGATTTTTCTTTGAGTGGGTTCCAGGCTTGAGCGCTAGAGTAGAGATTATTCCACATAGACCACACGATCTAACCATGTCACGGTGGACTGATGTGATGAGGCGGCTAGGAGGTGGTAGGGTGCCAACCCCTTATAATTATGAGTTATTTTTCAGGTGGTGTCAACAGGTCATAACCATTGACGACTACTCTTATGCCGAGATCAACTACATAGGGGATCTAGATATGCCTTTGCCACCAGGTTCCGCCAATGGTGATATTGGTAATAAATGTTTTTATATATTTCATTTTTTTGTGTTTTTTCAAAAAGAATAAAAAACACAAATGTTTTTGTATGGTATCAAGTATTAAAAGTTGCTTTGTCATGTAGATGTAGGTCTGTGACGGCCAGAGGGATTCCCATGACATTGGTGGAGGAGCCGGTGAGATGAGCACATGGGAAGAGATGTGGATAGAGTGCTATAGAATGTGCATGGGAACTTGTCTTGATTGACGCATAATATTCCTATGGTTCAAGTGGAGGATCTGCCAGAGGCTATGCAGTGACAGGTGGTGGGTGTACCCCATGCATGGGTGCAACTCTTCTGGTGTCTCGCAAATTCCGTAGTGTGCTATCATGCCACACATTTGATGTCACATGTGTCTATGCCATGGTTATATATATATATATTGTCCATATATGTATTTTGAGGGCGTGAGCCCCAATTTTTACTATGACATCGTGTTTTTTGAAAAGATGAAATATAAAAAAAATTGGTCTTCGACTTTACTTGTATACGTTACAATGTGTACATGCATGAATGTGTTTTCTTTGCTTACTTCTGTGGAAGATGCCAATACAAAATATAATTAGCATATGCGTCGAATACATGATTATAACTTTTGGGTATGTGATTATAAGTAAGAAAATCAAAGTATCATTCCAAAAGTCGTACTAGTAGGAATCGTCGGAGTAGAGTAGAGTCTCACACACTGTAACTGTCATTTAATTGACATACAACTAACTGGGAGTCCATGATAAAATCTAAAGACCTAATACCATGTGAAATGGCACCACGTTATAACGATGCTATACTCAACCACATTATTCATTGATGGCTCTAGATGAACGCCACTTGAAGACACTAGTTGGCCCTTGGGTGAGTAAATGACCCAAGTGGTGGAAGCCATGTTTCGTGTATGACGATTGGCACCGTATATGAATCCTAAGTAAACTGAAGACTTCGTTGACATCTTCCAAGTGAGGGAAAACTTGATAAACAATCCGATGACACAAAGAAAAAGATATATATAGACTAAGATAAACTAGTATAAAAAAGTTCATGCCCAAGCTTGAGGGCTTACGCATAATACCTCTTAAGGTAGAGCCAATTTCTGGGCTCATCCAACATATTCCCTTCATAATCTTCTAATTCATAGGATCCTTTCTCTAAAACACGTCACACGATATAAAGATCGTGCCACATGGGGTTGAACTTTCCTGCCCCCAATGGTTCTTTGGCTTGGTCATACAGGAGAACCAAGTCACCCTCAGCGTATTATCGAGGTTAGAAAGACCTATCATATTGAACCTTAACATGTCATTTATTCGCTTTGATTTTCGTATAGGCATCTTGAAGTTTCTCATCGAGACACTCTAGGTGCACAAGGAATTCTTTAAGATCGGATGTGTCAGGAAAGAGCTCAATTTCCAACTTGAGGGAATGGATTTCATATTCAATCAGAAGAATTGACTCCACGCCATGTACTATCTGAAAAGGAGAAAAACCGGTGGAAGTATTTACCAAGGTTCGATATGCCCAAAGTGCAGGGTAAAGCATCAAATGCCAATCAAGCTTACTCTGGATGACAATTGTTTGCAAGATGGTCTTGAGAGATTTATTCACCACCTCTACTTATCCATTTTCCTGGGGATAATAAGGGGAATAATGACCGTGCTTAAACCCCATTTTTGATGTTAACTCTTTCATCATTTCATTCTGAAAGTGACTGCCATGATTAGTGAAAATCTCTTTTGGGATTCCGAACCGGGATATAATTTGGTTGAATACGAAGAATGTTTCTGTTTTACCATTGGATTTAACGATAGGCATGGCCTCTTCCAATTTAGTGAAGTAATCCATGGCCACAATGATATGCTAATGCCCCCTAGTCGAAGCTGGGTTACAATCCATAAAATCTACCCCCAACTTGGTGAAGGGACCGACGATGATGACTGGGTGAAGAGGGGTTGGATGCAAGCAAATTTTTTGAGTGAACACCTAGCAAGGGTAACACTTCTTGACCACCTCAACACAATATTTAAAATTTGATGGCCAAAAATAACCGGCTCGCAATATTGTTTTTGTTGTTGCAAGCCTAGATAAATGACCACCACAAGCCCCATTGTGACAATCATTGATAACCAACTAAGCTTCCTCGAGAGTCAGGAAATGATGCAAAATATTATCTACTCCTCAACGATACAAAGTGTCGCCGATGATAAGGTAATTTTTAGCCTGATGATGTATACGTCGTCGATCATCTCTCAACATATGCTGGGATACCTTCAAGGTTTGAAGATAAATTAGAACGTATCCATACCAGGGGTGTGAAGAAGATATAAGGAAAATATGTTCATATGTGAATGAATCATCATGAAAAATGTCCTCATCAAGTCGAGGGAAGTCTGATATCAACTCGAAAAAAACTAGTGATTTATTAGACTTCGTTGAAGCAAAATCAAGATCAAATTCTTGAAAAATAACAATCCACTTATTGTGTTTCCCGTATGATACGCCCAGTGAGGACGTATTGAAAAGGATTCATATATGAAACTACAGTAGTTTTGCAAAGTAATATATAATGTTGTAATCTTTGAACTGCATGTATGGTGACCAAGGCTAGTTTTTCTATGTGAGAGTATTTAAGTTCAAGATCGACTAAGTTTCGACAAAAATAGTTATGAACTAGAACCATACCAACTGTCCCTTCGGACGCGGAATTTTAGTATGGAGGATTCAACAGAGATGTCGATACCAAAGATTTCTTAAGAGCATCGAAGGATTCCTAGGCTCGCTCATCCCATATAAACGAAGTATCCTTCTTCAAAAGATGCATGAAACCCTTAGTTAAATTGGCATATTTCACTATGAATCGACGCAAGAAGTCATCCTTCCCCAGTATGGTCACCATTTCTATTATGAGGAAAATCTCTCTATGGCATGGGGTAAACCATAACATACAGAATGACATGTAGAAATCAACTCTAATCTCAAGTATGCTATATAAATGAAATGTTGACAAGACAACTCCAAGAGCGTACCTCGTCCATATGTTTGATGAAGACCACCATTGAGCACACAACTAAAAAATTTATATCTGTAACGTGTCCTTAACAACCAAGATACACAAGCATATGGTAATATATAGTGTTAGAATATATATTAGAATAATCCATTAACATTCATGAAAAATATTCCCATGGAATAATAATTCAAATATTTGCAAGATATCAATTGGACGAGAAAAGAGTATTTCTATTAAAATAATCAACATAAGTATATAGGTGACAAACTTCTATAATGACACCTATCGGAACTCTGAAACTAAGTCCCTCCAGTTGGGCCTCCACCACTTAAATCATCCACCAAAGGAAAGATCATATAACGAAGACAATGAGGTTCTCCATCTCAATGAAGGAAGAGCTTGGGGGATGAAAAATGAGTTTAGATTTTCAAGGATAAAGGGATGCAAAATAAATATGAAGTGAAATTTCTCCAGAGTGTCTTTTCTCTCAAAGTTGAATTCTCCTCCTTCAAGGCTTGGATATGGCTCAATTTCTAGCCTTCAAATGGAACTAAAGGGATAAGTCAGAGCATTTCCAATAAATGGAAGGTCAAGGATCATGGATCCCGTGACATGGCATGGAAATTCAACATAATTTTTAATTTTGAGCACCAAACCCGATGTACATAGGCTGTAGTGGAGAAAACTACATATACACTTGTTCTCTAACTGATAGGGCATGCATATGTGGAAAAATGTGTTTTTTTGGATCTGGAAGGTACAAAAGGGGACTTCAAGTTTCCATAGGGAAATGAAAAGGCCATCCACGAAAGTTGCATGGAGTGAGGGAAAATTTGTTGTAACATAGATCTTAGGTGAAAAGGTGTAGTCTAGTTGTAATAAGCACATGTTGGCCAAACCACTATAGCCAAGGAAAGGCAGTGCCACACAACTGCAGGTGCTGGAATAATTGGGTAGACTCAAGCCCTAGATTTATTTTTTGGTAGATTGTACTTATGTGACAGCTGGTATCAAAACATGTTATGAGATTCATTCAAGAAATCTTCATCACACTTGGGTGAACTTGAAGCAAGGTAGAATACTTTGGGATGAGTTTTTCAATTGACCAAAGATTGGCTTGAAGATTAGAAAAACATAGACTTTGTTCCTTGGTGCAGCAGGAAACCAAGACAATGGTCCACACGAAACAATGACTTGTTCCTTCATGTGTGTTGCATACTTAAGGTGACACGACATAATTGATTATTTGAGACTTAGGACATATTCTTTGGACATGCCTTGGTGTGGCTTGGATGGTGTTAGCACTGAAAATGTACTATTAAATTTTGAGTGCTTTATTCAATTTGTGCTAGATTTTCCCATCTCAAGGTCTCCTTCTTGTTGTCATAACCCCTCAACTCCCAGCTAAGCCTTGATAAGCTCCCATAGATCTCATTGCCCAATATTGCTTTGTCTCTTCCCTCTTAACCCACAAAACTAAAAATGAAACGATTAATGCTGCCCAAAATTTTTATTTTGGAGGTATTCCTAATTTTTATTGAGTTTTTGTTAAAAAAAAAATATCAAAAGAAAAGTGGTGTGTGCACTAAATGATCTATGGCCTAAGTATAAACCTAAGCTATATTATTATATGCCAGATTCCTTATATTAAGCTTATTCTAGACTTCGGATTTTATGGCTTTTAACAAAACTTTTTGGGGGGCCATAGGCCCAAGCCACGAATTCACTCATAGGCCAATTCTCATGTCGAGCCAAGCCACAAGTCAATCCACGAGTCGAGTCACCAAATCCATGCAACATACACATCCATGTACATGCCCCTAGCCATTTCACTCTACATATCTTATCAAAATACCTATGTAGCCATTTGCATATTTGAAAACGTAAATCTTCACAATCTCAATACATGTGGGATTAAAGCCTTGAAACAAATAAAAAATAAAATGTAGAACGCAGTGCCAGGTGTATTGTGTAGGTGGTTTAAGGATGAAGCTAGCTTGGTTTTCAATTCGTAGTTGATGAGATGTTAATGCGAGGTGCCCGATTATGCAGATGGAGAGTATCAAGTTTTTTTTAGAACTACAGGTGTTCCTAGCGTTCAGTTTGATCAACAAGAGGCGAGTATTGAGATAGGGGTTTTTTGTCTATTTGTCAATATCTTGACAAGATTGTTGTGCATGAAACGATGGTGAAGATTGGGGCATATATTCTTGGAGAGTATAATCACCTTTTAGCCAGAAGACCTGGTTGTAGTCCAAAGGAAATATTTTCTATCATTCATGATAAACTCCCAACTGTGTCAATTCCCACTGTTGCATTTCTTCTTTCTACATATGCAAAGATATTAATGCACACACAACCTCCAGATTCAGAATCATGCGAGCATGTTTGTGAAGTTTTTAACAAATACAAAAGTTATATTGATGTTGAAATACAACAATGTGAAATGGTATGAGTTTGCAAGAGAAGAGTCTAATTTGGGGCGCAGTGATATATCTAGAAGTTCAGTTTCTGACAGAACAGTTTCATTACGAGGAAGAAAGTTTATGCGCCAATATCCAAGGCGTTAATCATTCAACCCTATATTAATGTGCAAGTGCCCTATTGCAAGTTCCAAAAGATTGTACAAGGATTGATTTGGGTAACCAGTGATATGATAACATTTTTTCTGTCAAAAGCACGTTTCTTGTTGGGATTATAAAGACATTTTTTGATGACATGAATATGCCAGAGTCCTCTTGTCAGACTATAAGTAGTGGCAGCTCTGTATTTTTGATCCTTGTATCTCCAGGGTCTTCATTCACACCCTCCAATAATCCAACAACAGCCCTAGTACTAACCTTCTGGCCTTAGTTCCATTTCACACTGGGCCTGCTCATCAGAGGCACAAGGTGGAGGACTTGACACACAGTATCATATGATGGCATAACATTTCAATGAGCTTCATAATGAAAAATAAACTGTAGAAGAGAAAGTAAAAGATATGTCAACCTACCTGTCTTTTGCTGTAAGGAGCCATGTAGTTGAATGTAACCTTCCTAAAGGAACAATTCTTGGAAACTTCAATGGAGAAGTTTTGGAGAGTGTTTGCTAACACCCAGGTCATTGGTAATTTGCTTCCACTTGCTCTGCTGAAAATTGGAACAGAAGGCAAAAACTTTGGCACAACATTGATTTTCATTGTATTTCTCGGAAGCGCGACTTTGGGCACAATTTTAGGATACTTCTAAAGTAAACAAAGTAGAAACCAACAAATATTTGTATGGGAAAAATTCAAATATGTTATCAAACCTGAAATTGGTATCAGGGTTGGGAAGTGTTATTTGTTGGAGCTGTTGATGCCATTTTCTATTTACTGAGTGCTTAACAATTGGTTTGTTGTTCATTACCTTCATTATGTCTTGCTAACCTGTAACCCACAGATACTGGATGTGCTCATTTTACAGATGTTGTTGCAACTGATGTCAAGGAAGAGCATGATACAATAGTGAAGCACAAGGAAACCTTCCTCCCTCTTCTTGAGAGTAAATAAAAATACTCTACAGGTTTGCAGACGAATTTGAGATTATTTTCAAGAGAAGAGCAGCCTTTCAAAACTTAGGCATTCATGCAAGCATAAGAAATACACATGCCAAAAGATCTTTACCACTGAGTTATAATGATCTTTTTGTAAGTTGTAATGATGAAATGGGGCATGCAGCTACAGCTAAGAGGAATGAATTTTCTCTAAATCTAAATTAAGAACCCTGAAGAGCAGAAAATCCAAAGAAATTTTAGTTTTGCAGTTTTGAAGACTTTTTGAAGGTCTATACTTTCAACATCTTAGACTAGTTCTAAAAGGCATTGTTAGCTGCCAAAAGATGTGCTTTCGGCAGCTAACCTTACTCTATTTCAGGTGTATAAGCCATCAAAAGAATAGACTCAGGAAGAATGTCAGTATTTTTGCTTAGATCAAATGTTTTTGCTATCAAATCATCTCAGCAGGGTTCTAAATGAATTATAACATCAAAAGGGATAGAGATCACTCTCTCTTTAAAGTTTTAAAACCGATATAAAGGAGATAAGGGTTGAAAAGTTTGTTCTATTTTTGGTAAAGATATGCCCAAGTGTCATAAAGGGATTTAGAGTAGCCTTGTCATCATTCAGAAGACTTATGCAGCTGTCGAAGACTTCATATTTAGAAATGATTTTATTCCTTTTATATAGGATGTATTCCTATTGTTTTGTAACTAGTTTGATATTACTATTTTTAGTATTATTCAATCCTCTTCTATAGGATCTGACTTCTTGATGTAAAGACTATAAAGTATATTATTTTGAAGGACTAGATGTTGGACTATTGGGATTTGACATGATCCAGGTGGATATCGGTGGCCACCCACCTTCTCCAACTGGCCCAAAACATGTTTTTGGCAATTTTGGTAATTTACTATTTTTAGCAGTTTTTAACTTCCGGGGCCATTTTGAGGCCCTAAATGATGTTTTTTGAGAAAACGGGGAGCAACATGGATCGTAGATCAATATTTCTCCACCCAAAAGTTGTATTTCTCGGATAGATCTTTCCAACGAGCTATCATACGCCTAAAACGGAGATCGTATGCAAAAGTTACGACCCCGGGAAGTTGATGCACCAACTTACCCAAACGGGGCCCACATGACTTTTGACGCTTCATCTCCCAGGGTTAGGTTTTTGGGAGGTCTAGGGTTTTTGGCATTTCTGATTATTGTAAAAAGGCCTTCAGAGCCTCATTGTAATCATCTTCTCACGGATGCAAGTAGCCGTCACATCTCTTCTCAGAGATAAGCTACCACCATTCTAGCGAGTCTTTCACTCTGTACTTTTACAATCTTTGTACATTTATTTCATTAATAGAAATCGTGTATTACTGTATATCTGTGACTCTTTTTATATTTCCACTATATCTCTGTTATATTGTTGTCTCTCTTGCAATATCTCTGAATATTTCTATGTTATATCTCCGCTCTCATTTCGTGCCGAAAATAATCCGAATCAGTGGTATCAGAGCAGGCTGCTCTTGATCGTTTTCAGTGCATGTCCCCGACGAGGTCTGAGTATATCAAGTTGGGTCTCGAGCTTGTCTCTCTTGAGGACAGTCGCTCTCGCACACCCAAGAAACCCTCAATGGCGGAAGAAAAGAAAATGATGGAGCAGACGATCCTATCAGTCTGTTGCTTGAGCAAGCTCTCACCCGACAGAGGGACGAAATGATGGAGAATTTTTCCCACATCCTTCAACGCCTACCGATAGCATCAGGCGCATCTTCATCAAGCAGCCACTTTGTAGGCACCTCGCCTTTCAAGGTATAGGTTAATTTTGATATTCCCATATTTGAAGGTCAAATAGATGCAGATGCCCTAGATAAATGGTTAAATCTGCTAGAAGGTTATTTCTCTGTTCATAATTTTTTCGACAAGGAAAAGATCA
>ML777221.1:1404525-1445814 GCA_009831015.1 Picea engelmannii | reverse complement strand
TGCCCCACTGGATGTCTGTGATGTTCTCTTGGGCCAGCCATATATGTGGAAACGTCATGCTATCTATGAGTCTCGACCCCGTAGTGTCATTATTACTCTGGGGGGTCATCTCTACAGGTTACCAGAGGTAGTTCCAACTACTGCCCCACCTAAATAGTGCTGCAAGGTAGCATCTCATACTACAAAATTCATCTTCTCCACAATTTGTTCAAAAGGGGAAGAAAAGGATATTGCAACCACTACAGCCTCGGCCCAAGCACCTTCTATCCACCAGAAGTAGGTCGACAAGGTTGTAGCAAAGCACGAAGATTCCTTCTACACACAGTCATATAAAATAGCCAGACTGGTTAAAAAGGTCCAAACCTTCCAGCCACAGGTTTGTGATAGCCTTCAACAAGCTAAGAAACGCCACTTCTCCAGCAAGGCAAGCAGATCACCAAGATTCAGATCCAACAATCGCTTTCCCCTCTCCCCCAGGAACTCAACGCAATGGAGACCATTGCTTCCTAAGGAGGGAGGATTGATCCAGGTGGATATCGGTGGCCACCCACCTTCTCCAACTGGCCCAAAACATGTTTCTGGCAATTTTGGTAATTTACTATTTTTAGCAGTTTTTAACTTCCGGGGCCATTTTGAGGCCCTAAATGATGTTTTTTGAGAAAATGGGGAGCAACATGGATTGTAGATTGATGTTGCTCCACCCAAAAGTTGTAGTTCTCGGATAGATCTTTCCAACGAGCTATCATATGCCTAAAACAGAGATCGTATGCAAAAGTTACGACCCCGGGAATTTGATGCACCAACTTACCCAAACGGGGCCCACATGACTTTTGACGCTTCATCTCCCAGGGTTAGGTTTTTGGGAGGTCTAGGGTTTTTTGCATTCCTGCTTATTGTAAAAATGCCTTCAAAGCCTCATTGTAATCATCTTCTCACGGATGCAAGTAGCCGTCACATCTCTTCTCAGAGATAAGCTACCACCATTCTAGCGAGTCTTTCACTCTATACTTTTACAGTCTCTGTACATTTATTTCATTAATAGAAATCGTGTATTACTGTATATCTATGACTCTTTTTATATTTCCGCTATATCTCTATTATATTGTTGTCTCTCTTGCAATATCTCTGAATATTTCTATGTTATATCTCCGCTCTCATTTCGTGCCGAAAATAATCCGGATCATGACCACTACGATTGTATTCTTTATACTTTTTGAATATATATTAGACATAAGCTTCTCTTGCCATTTCTGTTCAGACTTTCATATTCTCTCTTATCTTACATGTATCTGAATATTATGTTCGTTTTTTATTGTTTATTTGATGTATGATAACTGTCAACTTGTCATTACATCCATAAACATATAATATGCAAGTACTTCACTTATTTTATCTGGCCATTCATATGTACTTTGTGTATATGTTTATGCTAGTATTATAGGTATTCTCCATACTTTCACTATTTATTAAACCTTCTGAACACCTTTGGTTGAAAGCCTTATCTTTCTGAAAGTATTCATATATGTCTAGAGTGTGTGAGATTTGATTGAGTCATCCATCTCGATCCATTTGATTAAAACATTGATAAATTAGTAAGTTGCCAAGCTTCTTCAAAGTACAACCTAGAATAATTTCTTGGAGTGATAACAAATTGGGGCTATTGCCGGGGAGAGGAGATTGAAGCTCATCTTCCTTGGGAGATGAAAAGATCCAGCTTTGATGATAGACAAATTTTGAACATATTTTCGGTTGTAATCATCTATCTGGCGACTCCATGAAGGACAGATTCAGTGGCGACTCCATTGTTCTGAAATCTGTTGGCGACTCCACTGGTATGAAATGAACAAGATCTTAGCTAAGAGATATGATTTTTGTGATTTTTCAAATATTGTTGGTTTTCCTAATCTAGTGCCTAGTAGAGATGAATGGGAAAACAATATTCCTAGATTTCGAGGAGAAGAGTGGGAAGTGCCAGCATACCATTTGCTATATTTTCATGATTTCATTCATCGGTTGCAAATTGTGCATGAGGATGCTCAAATCAAGCTCTTTGGTTTTTCATTAGAGGGAATTGCTCGTGATTGGTACTGGTCTCTCCCTATTACTAGTATCATCTCTTTGGAAGATTTTCATGCTGCCTTTCATTTGTTTTGCAAAGGCATATTTTCAGCTGACCTTTTATATCCCGAATGTTGTCATGATTTCAATTTATTGAACAAAGATCTAAATATTCATGAAGACTTTGCTTCAACAGAAGATATCTCTCATCATGATCCAGGGATTGTTGATCCACATTATGACAACCATGGTGATTCTTTTGACATTGTATTAAATGCACCTATTCGAGATGACTATCATGAAGATCATAATATTTCTTTTGAAAACTTTAAATATGATGAGCGGATTGATAGGTCAGTAGGTGAAAGTTTTGGATCTGCAACATATACTAAGGGTAGCCCAGAGTTTCCAGATTTTCATATCAAGAGAAGTTTCAGTAACCATGAGGAACAAGGTGGTATTTTTCCAAATATGTTTCAAGATTTTATTGCTGATACTTCTATACAAGAAGCTTCATCTCTGTCATTAGGATCTTATCTTGATTCTCCTATTTTCAACCAATACAATGATGAGGAAGAAGATTTTGAGATTTGTAAAGGCTTGTTGTCTACTAAAATTTCATCTAGTTATTTTTTTCATAAGAGAGATGATCTAAAATGTGGTCACACTATGATTGATGCTTGTTACGAATCTGTTGTTCAAAATTCCAATGAAGATCTTTTTATTTTTGATATATCTTTCCAAGATATTATTGTTGGAGAGGAAATTGTTTGCTGTGATAAGCCATCATATCATCATGATGAAATCGAATCACAGGGATATAGCCAAGGGGAGAAGAGAATTTTAGATCAGCAGTTGATCATGAAGGATTTTCCGACAAAGGTTGAGTATTCTACATTCAACACTGAGATCAATGAAAGCAGCTAGCAACAACAACAACTTTTCAGTTCTTAGTCAGGACAACAAAAATACTACCAAGGAAGATATTTACTTGCAAGTAAAGAAGCATTCATGCAAGGGAATTTATTTTCTGTGATTCATAATGTTTCTGATCTTTGATTCAAAGACCCAGTAGCAGCTTTGATGGAGTTGTATATTTCAGATCCTCTGAAAATTTCAGATTTTGTTTACTCATCAGCATTCACCAGTGAGTATGCCTTTCTGAAAGTTTATTTATCATTGTTGATGTCTTTTAATTACTTTCTATTAAGAAGTGATAGAGATAAGGTCATCTCAGTTTTGAGGTTACTCCAATGGTTGTTATGGAAGTCTGCGTTTACATGACCAAGTTTCATATTTGGTTAATGTAGGAATAGGTAGATAATAAGTTCGCCATCAAGCATGGTTGGAGATTCTTTTTAGTTTGTTAGCTTGCAGTAGTGAATTTTCATTCAGAGTTTGAATAAATATTGTAGCAATCTATTGACAACATTAAATGACTCCATAGCCCAATGGACTAGACACAATACAAATTGTGGATGATAGCAGAGCAGGCTACAGGTAGGCTACAGGCAAGTCACAGGTTTGAAGAGATCAATTGTAAAGGCCAGATGACTCCATTCCCAATGGTAAAGGCATCTAGTCTGCTAGGTTCTTGGAAACATCACAGGGAAGTCTCCATCCCAGTTGGATCCAGATGTTAGCACTCAAAATGTACTATTAAATTTTGAGCGCTTTATTCAATTTGTGCTAGATTTTCCCATCTCAAGGTCTCCTGCATGTTGTCATAACCCCTCAACTCCCAACTAAGCCTTGATAAGTTCCCATAGATACCATTGCCCAAGATTTCTTTATCTCTGCCCTCTTAACCTGCAAAACTAAAAATGAAATGATTAATGCTGCCTAAAAAATTTAGTTTGGAGGTATTCCTAATTTTTATTGAGTTTTTGTTAAAAAAAAAAATATCAAAAGAAAAGTGGTGTGTGCACTAAATGATATATGGCCTAAGTATAAACCTAATCTATATTGTTATATGCCAGATTCCTTATATTAATCTTAGTCTAGCCTTCGGATTTTATGGCTTTTAACAAAACTTTTTGTGGGGGGGCCAAGCCACGAATGCCAACCTACCTGTCTTCTGCTGCAAGGAGCCATGTAGTTGAATGTAACCTTCCCGAAGGAACAATTCTTGGAAACTTCAATAGAGAAGTTTTGGAGAGTGTTTGCTAACACCTAGGTCATTGGTAATTTGCTTCCACTTGCTCTGCTGAAAATTGGAACAGAAGGCAAAAGATTTGGCACAACATTTCTTCTTTTCATTGTATTTCTCGGAAGCACGACTTTGGGCACAATTTTAGGATACTTCTAAAGTAAACAAAGTGGCTTCGAACAAATATTTGTATGGGAAGAATTCAAATATGTTATCAAACCTAAAATTGGTATCAGGGTTGGGAAGTGCTATTTGTTGGAGCTGCTGATGCCATTTTCTCATTATTTACTTAGTCCTTAACAATTGGTTTGTTGTTCATTACCTTCATTATGTCTTGTTAACCTGTACCCCATAGATATTGGATGTGATCATTTTACAAATGTTGTTGTACCTGATGTCAAGGAAGAGCATGATACAATAGTGAAGCACAGGGAAACCTTCTTCCCTCTTCTTGAGAGTAAATAAAAATACTCTACAGGTTTGCAGAACGAGTTGAGTTTATTTTCAAGAGAAGAGCAGCCTTTCAAAACTTAGGCATTCATGCAAGCATAAGAAATATGCATGCCAGAAGATATTTACCACTCAGTTAGAATGATATTTCTGTAAGTTGTAATGATGAAATGGGGCATGCAGCTAAAGTTAAGAGGAATGCATTTGCTCAGAATCTAAATTAAGAACCCTGAAGAGAAGATAGTCCAAAGAAATTTCAGTTTTGTAGTTTTTAAGACTTTTTGAAGGCCTATACTTTCAACAGCTTAGACTAGTTCTAAAAGGCATTGTTAGCTGTCGAAAGCTCTGCTTTCGGCAGCTAACCCTACTCTGTTTCAAGCCTATAAGCCACTGAAAGAACAGACTCAGGCAGAATGTCAATATTTTTGCTTAGATCAAATGTTTTTGCTGTCAAATCATCTCGGCAAGATTCTAAATGAATTATAAAATTAAAAGGGATAGAGATCACTCTCCCTTTAAAGTTTTGAAACCGATAGAAAGGAGATAAGGGTTGAAAAGATTCTTTTGTTTCCAGTAAATATATGCCCAAGTGTCAGAAAGGGATCTGGAGTAGCCTTGTCATCATTCAGAAGACTTATGTAGTTGTCGAAGACTTCAGATTTATAAATGATTTGATTCCTTTTATATAGGATCTATTCCTATTGTTTTGTAACTAGTTTGATATTACTATTTTTAGTATTATTCGATTATCTTCTATAGGATCTAACTTCTTGATGTAAAGACTATAAAGTCTATTGTTTTGAAAGACTAGAGGTTGGAATATTGGGACTTGACCACTACGATTGTATTCTTCGGACTTTTTGAATATATATTAGACATAAGCTTCTTTTTCCATCTCTGTTCAGACTTTCATATTCTCTCTTATCTTACTTTTATCTGAATATTATGTTTGTTGTTTATTGTTTATCTGATGTATGATAACTGCCAACTTTTCATTACATCCATAAACATATAATATGCAAGTACTTCACTTATTTTATCTGGCCATTCATATGTACTTTGTGTATATGTTTATGTTAGTATTATAGGTATTCTCCATACTTTCACTATTTATTAAACCTTTTGAACACCTTTGGTTGGAAGCCTTATCTTTCTAAAAGTATTCATATATGTCTAAAGTGTGTGAGATTTGATTGAGTCATCCATATTGATCCATTTGATTAAAACATTGAGAAATTTGTAAGTTACCAAGCTTATTCGAAGTACAACCTAGAAGAATTTCTTGGAATGATAACAAACTTGCGCAGTTTCCGTGGAGAGGAGATTGAAGCTCAACTTCCTTGGGAGATGACAAGATCCATATTTGATGATAGACAAAGTCTGGACATATTTCCGGTTGTAATCATCTATCTGGCGACTCCATGAAGGACAGATTCAGTGGTGACTCCACTGGTATGAAATGAACAAGATCTTAGCTAAGAGATATGCTTTCTGTGATTTTTCAAAGATTGTTGGTTTCCCTAATCTAGTGCCTAGTAGAGATGAATGGGAAAATAGTGTTCCCATATTTCGAGGAGAAGAGTGGGAAGTGCCAACAGAACATTTGTTGGATTTTCATGATTTCATTTATTGGTTGAAAATTGTGCATGAGGATGTTCAGATGAAGCTCTTTGGTTTTTCATTAAAGGGAATTGCTCGTGATTGGTACCGATCTCTCCCTATTACCAGTATCATCTCTTTGGCAGATTTTCATGCTTCCTTTCATTTGTTTTGCAAAGGCATATTTTCAGCTAACCTTTTATATCTCGAATGTTGTCATGATTTCAATTTATTCAACAAAGATCTAAATATTCATGAAGAATTTGCTTCAGCAGAAGATATCTCTCATCATGATCCAGGGACTGCTTATCCACATTATGACAACCATGGTGATACTTTTCACATTGTATTAAATGCACCTATTGGAGATGATTGTCATGAAGATCATGATATTTCTTTTGAAAACTTTAAAGATGATGAGAAGATTGACAAGTCAGCAGGTGAAAGTTTTGTATCTACAGCAGATACTAAGGGTAGCCCACAGTTTCCATATTTGCAGATCAAGAGAAGTTGCAGTAACCATGAGGAACAAGGTGGTATTTTTCCAAATTTGTTTCAATATTTTACTGCTGATACTTCTATACAAGAAGCTTCATCTCTGTCATTAGGATCTTATCTTGATGCTCCTATTTTCAACCAATACAATGATGAGGAAGAAGATTTTGAGATTTGTGAAGGTTTGTTGTATACTAAAATTTCATCTAGTTCTTTTTTTCAGCAGAGAGATGATCTAAAATGTGGTTACGTTGTAATTTATGCTTGTAAGGAATCTGTTGTTCAAAATTCCAATGAATATCTTTTTAGTTTTGATATATCTTGCCAAGATATTATTGTTGGAGAGGAAATTGTTTGCTGTGATAAGCCATCATATCATCATGATGAACTCGAATCACAGGGATATAGCCAAGGGGAGCAGAGAAGTCTTTATCAGCAGTTGATCATGCACGATTTTCTAGCAAAGGTTGAACTATCTACATTCAACATTGAGATCAGTGAAAGCAACCAACAACAAAAACAACTTTTCAGTTCTCAGTCGGGACAAGAGAAAGACTACCAAGGAAGATATTTACTTGCAAGTAAAGAAGCATTTATGCAAGGCCATTTATTTTCTGTGATTCAGAATGTTTCTGATCTTGGATTCAGAGACCCAATAGCATCTTTGATGGAGCTGTATATTTCAGATCCTCTAAAAATTTCATATTTTGTTTACTCATCAGCATTCACCAATGAGTATGTCTTTCTGAAAGTTTATTTATCATTGTTGATGTCTTTTAGTTACTTTTTATTAAGAAGTGATAGAGATAAGGTCATCTCAGTTTTGAGGTTACTCCAACGGCTGTTATGGAAGTCTGTGTTTACATGACCAAGTTTCAGATTTGGTTAGTGTAGGTATAGGTAGAGAATAAGTTTGCCATAAAGCATGGTTGGAGATTCTTTTTAGTTTGTTTGCTTACAGTAGTGAATTTTCATTTAGATTTTGAATAAATATTGTAGATATCTAGTGATGACATTAAATGACTCCATAGCCGAATGGACTAGACACAATACAAATTGTGGATGATTGCAGAGCAGTCTACAGGTAAGCTACAGGTAGGTCACAGGTTTGAAGAGATCAATTGTAAAGGCCATATGACTCCATGCCCAATGGTAAAGGAAATTGGTCTTCTAGGTTCTTGGAAATCTCACAGGGAGGTCTCCATCCCAGTTGAAGCCATATGTTAGCACTCAAAATGCACTATTAAATTTTGAGCGCTTTATTCAATTTGTGTTAGATTTGCCCATATCAAGGTCTCTTGCATGTTGTCATAACCCCTCAACTCCCAGATAAGCCTTGATAAGCTCCCATAGAACTCATTTCCCAGAATTTCTTTGGCTCTACCCTCTTAACCTGCAAAAATAAAAATGAAACGATTAATGCTGCCCAAAAATTTTAGTTTGCATGTTGTCATAACCCCTTGCATGTTGTCATAACCCCTCAACTCCCAGATAAGCCTTGATAAGCTCCCATAGAACTCATTTCCTAGGATTTCTTTGGCTCTACCCTCTTAACCTGCAAACGATTAATGCTGCCCAAAAATTTTAGTTTGGAGGTATTCCTAATTTTTATTGAGTTTTTGTCAAAAAAACAAATATCAAAAGAAAAGTGGTGTGTGCACTAAATGATCTATGGCCTAAGTATAAACCTAAGCTATATTATTATATGCCAGATTCCTTATATTAAGCTTAGTCTAGCCTTTTGATTTTATGGCTTTTAACAAAACTTTTTTGGGGCCCAAGCCACGAATTCACTAATAGGCCAATTTTTTTGGGAGCCAAGCCACGCCAAAGCCATGCAACATACACAGCTATGCGTAAGCCCCTAGCCAATCTACATATCTCACTGAGATATCTATGTAGCCATTTGCGTATCTGAACACCTAAATCTTCACAATCCCGATACATGTGGGATTAAAGCCTCGAAACAAATAAAAAATAAAACGTAGAACACAATGCAAGGTGTATTGTGCAGGTGGTTTAAGGATGAAGCTAGCTTGGTTTTCAATTCGTAATTTATGAGATGTTAATGTCAGGTGCCCGATTCTGCAAATGGAGAGTATCAAGTTTTTTTTAGAACTACAGGTGTTCCTAGCGTTCAGTTTGTTCAACAAGAGGCTAGTATTGAGATAGGGGTTTTCTGTCTGTGTGTCAGTATCTTGACAAGCTTGTTGTGCATGAAACGATGGTGAAGGTTGGGGCATATATTCTTGGAGAGTACAATCACCTTTTAGACAGAAGACCCGGTTGCAGTCCAAAGGAAATATTTTCTATCATTCATGATAAACTCCCAACTGTGTCAATTCCCACTATTGCGTTTCTTCTTTCTACATATGCAAAGATATTAATGCACACACAACCTCTAGATTTAGAATCATGCGAGCATGTTTGTGAAGTTTTTAACAAATACGAAAGTTATATTGATTTCGAAATACAACAATGTGCAGTGGTATGAGTTTGCAAGAGCAGAGTCTAATTGGGGGCGCAGTGATATATTCAAAAGTTCAGTTTCTGATAGAACAAGTTCATTACAAGGATGAAATTTTATGCGCCAATCTCCAAGGCATTAATCATTCAACCCTAGCTTAATTTACAAGTGCCCCATTGCAAGTGCCAAAAGATTGTACAAGAATTGATTGGGGTAACTAGTGATATGATAGAATTTTTTCTGTCAAAAGCACGTTTCTTGCTGGGATTATAAAGATATTTTCTGATGACATGAATATGCTAGAGTCCTCTTGTCAGACTTTAAGTAGTGGCAGCTTTGCAGTTTTTATCCTTGTATCTCCAGGGTCTTCGTTCACACCCTCGAATAATCTAGTAGCAACCCTAGTACTAACCTTTTGGCGTTAGTTCCATTTCACACTGGGCCTGCTCATCAGAGGCACAAGGTGGAGGACTTGACACATAGTTTCATATGATGGAATAACATTTCAGTGAGCTTCAGAATGCAAAAGAAACTGCAGAAGAGAAAGTAAAAGATATGTCAACCTACCTGTCTTTTGTTGCAAGGAGCCATGTAGTTGAATGTAACCCGCCTAAAGGAACAATTCTTGGAAACTTCAATGGAGAAGTTTTGGAGAGTGTTTGATAACACCCATGTCATTGGTAATTTGCTTACACTTGCTCCACTGAAAATTGGAATAGAAGGAAAAAACTTTGGCACAACATTGATTTTCATTGTATTTCTCGGAAGCACGACTTTGGGCACAATTTTAGGATACTTCTAAAGTAAACAAAGTGGCTTCCAACAAATATTTGTATGGGCAGAATTCAAATATGTTATCAAACTTGAAATTGGTGTCAGGGTTAGGAAGTGCTATTTGTTGGAGCTGCTGATGCCATTTTCTCATTATTTACTGAGTGCTTAACAATTGGTTTGTTGTTCATTACCTTCATTATGTCTTGCTAACCTGTACCCCATAGATACTAGATGTGATCACAAATGTTGCTGCAGCTGATGTCAAGGAAGAGCATGATACAATAGTGAAGCACAAGGAAACCTTCCTCCCTTTTCTTGAGAGTAATGAAAAATACTCTAGAGGTTTGCAGAAGGAGTTGAGATTATTTTCAAGAGAAGAGCAGCCTTTCAAAACTTAGGCATTCATGCAAGCATAAGAAATACACATGCCAGAAGATCTTTACCACTGAGTTAGAATGATCTTTCTGTAAGTTGTAATGATGAAATGGGGCATGCAACTAAAGTTAAGAGGAATGCATTTTCTCTGAATCTAAATTAAGAACCCTGAAGAGCAGACAGTCCAAAGAAATTTTAGTTTTGCAATTTTTAAGACTTTTTGAAGGCTTATACTTTTGACAGCTTAGGCTAGTTCCAAAATTCATTGTTAATTGCGAAAGCTCTACTTTTGGCAGCTAACCCTACTCTGTTTCAGGCCTATAAGCCACCGAAAGCACAGACTCAGAAAAAATGTCAGTATTTTTGCTCAGATCAAATTTTTTTGTTGTCAAATCATCTCAGCAAGGTTCTAAATGAATTATAAAATTAAAAGGGATAGAGATCACTCTCCCTTTAAAGTTTTGAAACCAATACAAAGGAGATAAGAGTTGAAAAACTTCTTCTATTTTCGGTAAAGATATGCCCAAGTGTTAGAAAGGGATCTGGAGTAGCCTTGTCATCATTCAGAAGACTTATGCAGCTATTGGAGACTTCAGATTTAGAAATGATTTGATTCATTTTATATAGGATCTATTCCTATTGTTTTGTAACTAGTTTGATATTGCTATTTTTAGTATTATTCGATCCTCTTCTATAGGATATGACTTCTTGATGTAAAGACTATAAAGTCTATTGTCTTTAAGAACTAAAGGTTGGACTATGGGGACTTGACCACCACGATTGTATTCTTCAGAGTTTTTGAATATATATTAGACATAAGCTTCTTTTGCCATCTCTGTTCAGACTTTCATATTCTCTCTTATCTTACTTGTATCGGAATATTATGTTCATTGTTTATTGTTTATCTGATGTATCATAACTGTCAACTTGTCATTACATCCATAAACATATAATCTGCAAGTACTTCACTTATTTTTTCTGGCCATTCATATGTACTTTGTGTATATGTTTCTGCTAGTATTATAGGTATTCTCCATACTTTCACTATTTATTAAACCTTCTGAACACCTTTGGTTGAAATCCTTATCTTTCTGAAAGTATTCATATATGTCTAGAGTGTGTGAGATTTGATTGAGTCATCCATCTCGATCCATTTGATTAAAACATTGAGAAATTAGTAAGTTACCAAGATTCTTCGAAGTACAACCTAGAAGAATTTCTTGGAGTGATAACAAATTGGCGTTGTTGTCGGGGAGAGGAGATTGAAGCTCAACTTCCATGGGAGACAAAAATATCCAGCTTTGATGATAGACAAAGTCTGGACATATTTTCGGTTGTAATCATCTATCTGGTGACTCCATGAAGGACGGATTCAGTCGCGACTCCATTGTTCTGAAATCCGTTGGCGACTCCACTGGTATGAAATGAACAAGATCTTAGCTAAGAGATATGCTTTCTGTGATTTTTCAAAGATTGTTGGTTTCCCTAATCCAGTGCCTAGTAGAGATGAATGGGAAAATAGTGTTCCCAGATTTCGAGGAGAAGAGTGGGAGGTGCCAGCAGAACATTTGCTGTATTTTCATGATTTCATTCATCGGTTGCAAATTGTGCATGAGGATGTTCATATCAAGCTCTTTGGTTTTTCATTAGAGGGAATTGCTCATGATTGGTATCAGTCTCTCCCTATTACCAGTATAATCTATTTGGCAGATTTTCATGCTGCCTTTCATTTGTTTTGCAAAGGCATATTTTCAGTTGACCTTTTATATCACGAATGTTGTCATGATTTCAATTTATTGAAAAAATATCTAAATATTCATGAAGACTTTGCTTCAGCAGAAGATATCTCTCATCATGATCCAAGGACTGCTGATCTACATTATGAAAACCGTGGTGATACTTTTGACATTGTATTAAATGCACCTATTGGAGATGACTATCATGAAGATCATAATATTTCTTTTGAAAAATTTAAAGATGATGAGCAGATTGACATGTCAACATGTGAAAGTTTCGGATCTGCAACAGATACTAAGGGTAGCCCACAGTTTCCAGATTTGAAGATCAAGAGAAGTTGCAGTAACCATGAGGAACAAGGTGATATTTTTCCAAATCTGTTTCAAGATTTTATTGCTGATACTTCTATACAAGAAGCTTCATCTCTGTCATTAGGATCTTATATTGATGCTCCTATTTTCAACCAATACAATGATGAGGAAGACGATTTTGAGATTTGTGAAGCCTTGTTGTCTACTAAAATTTCATCTAGTTCTTTTTTTTCAGCAGAGAGATGATCTAAAATGTGGTCACGCTGTGATTGATGCTTGTTACGAATCTATTGTTCAAAAGTCCAATGAATATCTTTTTAGTTTTGATATATCTTGCCAGGATATTATTGTTGGAGAGGAAATTGTTTGATGTGATAAGCCATCATATCATCATGATGAACTCGAATCATAGGGATATAGCTAAGGGGAGCAGAGAATTTTAGATCAACAATTGATCATGCAGGATTTTCCGGCAAAGGTTGAGCTATCTACATTCAACACTGAGATCAATGAAAGCAGCCGGCAACAACAACAACTTTTCAGTTCTCATTCGGGACAACAGAAAGACTACCAAGGAAGATATTTACTTGCAAGTAAAGAAGCATTCATGCAAGGGAACTTATTTTCTGTGAGTCATGATGTTTCTGATATTGGATTTAGAGACCCAGTAGCAGCTTTGATGGAGCTGTGTATTTCAGATCCTCTGAAAATTTCAGATTTTGTTTACTCATCAGCATTCACTAGTGAGTATGGATTTCTGAAAGTTTATTTATCATTGTTGATGTCTTTTAGTTACTTTCTATTAAGAAGTGATAGAGATAAGGTAATATCAGTTTTGAGGTTACTCCAATGGCTGTTATGGAAGTCTGCGTTTACATGACCAAGTTTCAGATTTGGTTAGTGTAGGAATAGGTAGAGAATGAGTTCGCCATCAAGCATGGTTGGAGATTCTTTTTAGTTTGTTAGTTTGCAGCAGTGAATTTTCATTCAGAGTTTGAATAAAGATTGTAGAGATCTAATGACGAAATTAAATGACTCCATCGCCCAATGGACTAGACACAATACAAATTGTGGATGATTGCAGAGCAGGCTACATGTAGGCTACAGGCAGGTCACAGGTTTGAAGAGATCAACTGTAAAGGCCAGATGACTCCATGCCCAACGATAAATGCGACTGGTCTTCTAGGTTCTTGGAAACCTCACAGGGAGGTCTCCATCCCAGTTGGAGCCAGATGTTAGCACTCAAAATGTAATATTAAATTTTGAGCGCTTTATTCAATTTGTGCTAGATTTGCCCATCTCAAGGTCTCCTGCTTGTTGTCATAACCCCTCAGCTCCTAGCTAAGCCTTTATAATCTCCCATAGATATCATTGCCCAAGATTGCTTTGGCTCTACCCTCTTAACCTACAAAGCTAAAAATGAAACGATTAATGCTGCTCAAAAATTTAAGTTTGGAGGTATTCCTAATTTTTATTGAGTTTTTGTAAAAAAAACAAATATCAAAAGAAAAGTGGTGTGTGCACTAAATGATCTATGGCCTAAGTATAAACCTAAGCTATATTATTATATGGGTGATTCCTTATATTAAGCAGTCTGGCCTTCATATTTCATGGCTTTTAACAAAACTTTTTGGGGGCCCATAGGCCCAAGCCACGAATTCACTCATAGGCCAATTCTCATGTCAAGCCTTAGTCTAGCCTTTGGATTTTATGGCTTTTAACAAAACTTTTTTGGGGGCCTATAGGCTCAAGCCACGAATTCACTCATAGGACAATTCTCATGTCGAGCAAAGCCACAAAGTCAAGCCACGAGTCGAGTCACCAAATCCATGCAACATACACAAACATGCCCAATCCCCTAGCCATTTCACTCTACATATCTCATTGAAATACCTATGTAACCATTTGCGTATCTAAAAACCTAAATCTTCACAATCCCGATACATGTGGGATTAAAGCCTTGAAACAAATAAAAAATAAAACGTAGAATGCAATGCCAGGTGTATTGCATAGGTGGTTTAAGGATGAAGCTAGCTTGGTTTTCAATTTGTAGTTGATGAGATGTTAATGCCAGGTGGCCGATTCTGCAGATGGAGAGTATCAAGCTTTTTTTAGAACTACAGGTGTTCCTAGCGTTCAGTTTGATCAACAAGAGGCGAGTATTGAGATAGGGCTTTTCTGTCTGTGTATCAATATCTTGACAAGCTTGTTGTGCATGAAATGATGGTGAAGGTTGGGGCATATCTTCTTGGAGAGTAAAACCACCTTTTCGCCAAAAGACCTGGTTGCAGTCCAAAGGAAATATTTTCTATCATTCATGATAAACTCCCAACTGTGTCAATTCCTACTGTTGTGTTTCTTCTTTCTACGTATGAAAAGATATCGATGAAGACACAACCTCCATATTCAGAATCATGAGAGCATGTTTGTGCAGTTTTTAACAAATACAAAAGTTATATTGATGTCAAAATACAACAATGTGCAGTGGTATGAGTTTGCAAGAGTAGTGTCTAATTTGGGGCGCAGTGATATATCTAGAAGTTCAGTTTCTAGCAGAACAGGTTGATTACAAGGAAGAAAGTTTATGCACCAATCTCTAAGGCATTAATCATTCAACCCTATATTAATGTACAAGTTCCCTATTGCAAGTGCCAAAAGATTGTACAAGGATTGATTGGAGTAACCAGTGATATGATAACATTTTTTCTGTCAAAAGCACGTTTCTTGCTGGGATTATAAAGACATTTTCTGATGACATGAATATGCCAGAGTCCTCTTGTCAGACTGTAAGTAGTGGCAGCTTTGCATTTTTTATCCTTGTTTCTCCAGTGTCTTTGTTCACACCCTCCAATAATCCAGCAACATCCCTAGTACTAGTATTCTGGCCTTAGTTCCATTTTACACTGGGCCTGCTCATCAGAGGCACAAGGTGGAGGACTTGACACACAGTGTCATATGATGGCATAACATTTCAGTGAGCTTCATAATGCAAAAGAAACTGCATAAGAGAAAGTAAAAGATATGTCAACCTACCTGTCTTCTGCTACAAGGAGCCATGTTGTTGAATGTAACCTGCCTGAAGGAACAATTCTTGGAAACTTCAATGGAGAAGTTTTGGAGAGTGTTTGCTAACACCCAGGTCATTGGTAATTTGCTTCCACTTGCTCTGCTGAAAATTGGAACAAAAGGCAAAATCTTTCGCACAACATTGCTTTTCATTGTATTTCTCGGAAGCACGACTTTGGGCACAATTTTAGGATACTTCTAAAGTAAACAAAGTGGCTTCGAACAAATATTTGTATGGGCATAATTCAAATATGTTATCAAACCTGAAATTGATATCAGGGTTGGGGAGTGCTATTTGTTGGAGTTGTTGATGCCATTTTCTCATTATTTACTGAGTGCTTAACAATTGGTTTGTTGTTCATTACCTTCACTATGTCTTGCTAACCTGTACCCCACAGATACTGGATGTGCTCATTTTACAAATGTTGTTGCAGTTGATGTCAAGGAAGAGCATGATACAATAGTGAAGCACAAGGAAACCTTCCTCCCTCTTCTTGAGAGTAAAGAAAAATGCTCTATAGGTTTGCAGAAGAAGTTGAGATTATTTTCAAGAGAAGAGCAGCCTTTCAAAACTTATGCATTCATGCAAGCATAAGAAATACACATGCCAAAAGATCTTTAACACTGATTTAGAAGGATCTTTCTTTAAGTTGTAATGATGAAATGGGGCATGAAGATAATTTTAAGAGGAATGCATTTTCTCTTAATCTAGATTAAGAACCCTGAAGAGCAGACAGTCCAAAGAAATTTCAGTTTTGCAGTTTTTAATACTTTTTGAAGGCCTATACTTTCGGCAGCTTAGACTAGTTCCGAAAGGCATTGTTAGCTGTCGAAAGCTCTGCTTTCAACAGCTAACCCTACTCTGTTTCAGGCCTATAAGCCACCAAAAGAACAGACTCAGGCAGAATGTCATCATTTTTTCTCAGATCAAATGTTTTTGCTGTCAAATCATCTCAGCAAGGTTCTAAATGAATTATCAAATTAAAAGGGATAGAGATCACTCTCCCTTTAAAGTTTTGAAACCGATACAAAGGAGATAAGGGTTGAAAAGCTTCTTCTATTTTCGGTAAAGATATGCCCAAGTGTCAGAAAGGGATCTGGAGTAGCCTTGTCATCATTTAGAAGACTTATGCAGTTGTCGAAGACTTCAGATTTAGAAATGATTTGATTCCTTTTATACAGTATCTATTCCTATTGATTTGTAACTAGTTTGATATTACTATTTTTAGTATTATTCGATCCTCTTCTATAAGATATGACTTCTTGATGTAAAGACTATAAAGTCTATTGTTTTGAAGGACTAGAGGTTGGACTATGGGGATTTGACCACTACGATTGTATTCTTCAAACTTTTTGAATATATATTAGACATAAGCTTCTTTTGCCATCGCTGTTCAGACTTTCATTTTCTCTCTTATCTTACTTGTATCTGAATATTATGTTCGTTGTTTATTGCTTATCTGATGTATGATAACTGTCAACCCTTCATTACATCCATAAACATATAATCTGCAAGTACTTCACTTATTTTATCTTCCCATTCATATGTACTTTGTGTATATGTTTCTGCTAGTATTATAGGTATTCTCCATACTTTCACTATTTGTTAAACCTTCTGAAAACCTTTGGTTGAAAGCCTTATCTTTCTGAAAGTATTCATATATGTCTAAAGTGTATGAGATTTGATTGAGTCATCCATCTCGATCCATTTGATTAAAACATTGAGAAATTAGTAAGTTACCAAGCTTCTTCGAAGTACAACCTAGAAGAATTTCTTGGAGTGATAACAGATGGCACTAAAGAAGAGTCATGAATTCCACAGAGTTTACCTTTGTCCAAAGGTAAACATGTTTCTTGTTTTTTGTATTACTATAATTTTGCAATGGATTGTTATTTGAAGGGGAAGTTGAGCGACTTGGAGGAAGTACAAGTGCAACCAAATTTTGATGGAAAATCCAATATCCTTGGGATCATCCCAAGTGCCATATATTTCAAAGGGAACATTAGATATTCTGGGCACCTTTAAAACATGTATATTTTAGTTCTTGGAAGGAAGCAAAGAACAATGTTTTGTTGGGATGAATCCCTTTTTGATCATGTGGAAGAGTTGTGTTGCAGTTGTTGGAGGTGGCCTTGGAAGTCATTTGTCATCTTCCATTCACTAAGCTAAGGCATAGGTGGCTTGTTTCCAAGGAGAAGGAAGTGGAGCATAAGGGAACTTGTAAAGGTGAAAAGTTTGGTGAAAGGAAAGACCATGGAGGAGTTGTTTTGTTGGAAGAGTGAAACTTGTGATGGCAATAGACCATCCTCTTCTTCACATTGATGATAGGTTGGAGAATTTGTTGTCCATGATGGAGGATCTAGTGCATGAGTGCCTTAGAAAAATCTTGTTGAGTTGTGGGAGATAGCTTGATAGGCTTGAGGAGGAGATGAAGTCGTTTCCTTGGGCAACCACAACAATAGGGCCAAAGAAATGGATGCTTTCTTGGTGGAGTAAGGAATTTCTATTCTATGTCATGGATGGAGACATTGACAAAGTCAACCAAGAAAACATTTTCATTTGACCTGGATGGTGCAGCTAGGAACATATACCAAGTTGACAAGGAATTTACTCTACCACCTTTATTTATGGGGACTTAGGATGGGGTAGTGTGTTCCTTGGGAAATTTGTGGATGATTGTTGAATGATCTAGAGATCAAAGGATTGTTGGTTGAGGGTGACAAAAGTACTGGTGCAAACATGCCTCTCTTAGGAAAGAGGTATGGAAGTCTTTCGATTGGCTCATTTGAATTAGAACACTTTGGGAAGAATGTTGGAGCACTTGTGGGAAGTGGTTGTGATGGCCATTTTCTAGCCTCTTTTTGAGTGTTGAGTTGCAAGAGGTGACTTGACTATTGGAGGAAAAGGTGGTGATTTTTCCTTGGTCCAAAATAATTGTACATGCATATTGAACTACAACACAAATACATTGTCTGGGCATGAGGACATACATTCTCATGGAGTTGGCTTGGGGATTCCTAAGTTGCAATAGTCATGAGGAGAGCTCTTGTATAGAAGAATGGAAAATTTGGTTGAAGTAATGAGGCAGTAGTAGGTTTGGACATGCAAGAATTTGACATTTTGACAATCTTCTTAACAAAGGTTGAGTCATAGTAGTGATGAATTGGATTGATATTGCCACAACAATAGGTAGCAACAACCAAAGGCATTGTTTATAGAGTTGGGAAAGGCACTTGTCCAATGTAATAAATTGGATGGAGGGAAGTTGCATGGAAACTCTAGAATGAACAATGTGGAGCAGTTGGAGTGTTAATTGTGGATTTATGCATGGGTCTAGATAGTTGACTTGAGGACAACATGTTCTTGAGGATTTTTTCAAGGATGACAAAGTTTTTAGTGGGGGAGGATGTTGGGTACCTCCATTGCATGATCGCCTTAGTGGTTACTAACTGGTGTGAATGGACTTATCATAAATATGATACCTGAGATGAACCAATTGAGATGCCTTGGCACTTTGGCAAGACACACTTTAGAAAATTGGATTCCTTGGTCTATCATCAAGGTGCACCTTAGATGAGGTCGGGCACCCCTGTAGGAAGATAGGGCACACCAAAAATAGTGGCAACTTGCACTAAGTGAGATGCACCAAAGAAGCTTGGACAATGACTTGGCTAGAGGAAAAGAAGGTTGTTGCAGGCAACCTCATCCACAAACATGCACTTGGCATGACATATAAATATGTGACAATAAGGCTTGACGACTTGGGTTCCTAGACTTATATAAATCGACAGAGTTAGGTAGTCCAAACTTGGGGGTTACAACAAATGGTTAAGGCGCCTTCAAACACAAGTTGTAGTGAACAACAATCATGTTTTCCACTCATCTGGTGTATGCCATTAGGCATGCATCCATCAAATGAAAAATATTATAGATTCCTTAGTTGTATTGATTGGGTGCACTTAAGTGCATTCGAACTAACTTGGGAGGATTAGGTGCAGGCATGCAGACTCAGATGAGTTGGGTGCACTTGCGAGGACTAGGCCAATCGAGATGAGTGGATGGATTTTCCTTCAGATGATTTGAGATAGATTGAATTCCAATGCATAACTCGATGCACTTGGGCACGGTTGGATGGGATAACTGGGTAGATGGGACATCCTAGGTAGACTTCGGATGACCTAGGTGGATCTGACATGAGTTGAGATGATTTAATGGAATGATCAATAGACAAGTCACTTAAGGAGAGCAACTTGACTCAATGGATTTTAGGTACAACTTAGAATGATAAGGGGATTCACAAGGCAAGGAAATTTCATGTATATAGGAGGAAACGTCAAAGTGCTAAGGAAAAAAGCAAGAAGTGCTCATCATTCTCAAGGAGTACAATGAGTTTTACAATTGTGCCTAGTTCAGGTGCACAATGGAATGACTTGCATTGCCTAGGTGAGATGAAGAGTGAAACATGACCTATATGAGATGGGCCTATGGAAGCTTCAAGGGTTGGATTGTGCAAGTCTATTGGAGAGTTTGGTAGAAGACTATTTCCTTGGTTTCTTTTTACATCTATAATTGCACAGAAGGAAGTTGGCCATGCTACCCCATTGTATCATGTAAAAATTCTTCATATAATCAAGTGTTAAGACACTTGTTTGGTTCCCATTCATACTTGTGTTCTATGGTTTTTTTATATGTGTTGGATTATTATGTTCCTTGTATTATTGTTAATTGGCTTAGTGTTAGTACTTTTGGGATGTTTTAAGGCCACGGTAGGATGTATTCCTCTTATTGGATGAACTAAATTTGTTGGACTTTGTTGGGGATCTAACGTGTTGTAGCCTAAGGCTAAGTTATGGGAAGACCTTAGGTGAAGATGCATAGTTTGGTTGTAGTAGGCGCAGGTTGGCCAAGCCACTACGACCAAGGTAAGGCAATGCCACATGACCATAGGTTCCAAAATAACTTGGGCAAGCTCAAGTCACAAAAAAAATGTTAACTAAATATAGGTTTATGACATTACATATATAATATCATAATATTGGTTGTAGTTAGCTCAATGGAAAATGGATAGTAACCCTTTTGAGATAAAGTATGTGATGGGTTCTTGATACTTGAAATCTTGGTCACAGTGGTGGCTCTAAAGTAAAATGGAAAAGGATTCCCTTCATAAATGAGCAAGAATTTTACTCTCACAAGTGAGATATGATAAATTCTTAGATGATTTATGGGTGTTGATATCATGGTTGATAGATTACGCCTCCACTTAGTCTTTTCCCTTCATGTTTATATGGTATATGTGGTACCACCACTTGGAATTACTTTCTATAATAGGAAGTAACACCATACATGAACAATACCATGTGTTCCCCCATGAGCTTGATCATGAACAATACCATGTGTTCCCCCATGAGCTTGATCATGGAGTTCACACTTTATCACTTTTAGTATTGGGATCCTAGTCACGAGTTTGAGATCAAATCACTTTTCCTTTCACTATTGACAAAGCATGTTAGCTGACCTTCATGGGTGTACGTATGACCCTTCATCATGGTCGCTAGCCCGAGAGTGAATGCATCTAACCTTTCTTCGCTAGAGTCACTAGCTTGATTACGAATGCATGTAACCTTTCATGGTTTGAATACTGATTGGTAGATTTCGCTGGCAACACAAGAGGGAAGCACTAATTTATAGAATCATATTAGTTTAGGGTGTCACCTTGTATTAAGCATTTGAAAAATTGTCATACCAAGGATAGAGCACCCATATAAATTTGACCTAGCATTTCATCCTTTATCTTATCTAGCATGTTGCCCCATATATATATATATGTTTTGTAAGGATTTTTGGTGAGTTAGAAATATGATATTCACTCAGTCAAGACCCTGTTAGAGCTTACATTATTTCCCTCACACTAAGTATCGAAGGATGGATAGCAAAAACGAAAGTGTGTTTCATGCTTTATTAACATCAACAAATATTCAAAGAAGCTAGCTATTGAAAATAAGTACGAAAAGCTAAAAGTGGTAGCTACTAAGAAAACTAGGCTACCTATTATGTACATGATAATCCTCTTTAAAGATGAATTAGTGAAAGTACCACTCATAGAAAATTTTAGAGGTTAAAGTTCACCCATAGGTTAATTTTTTTGTATTTTTTTTTTCCAAAAAGAGATTTTCTAATTTCCATCTTTTAGTAAAATGATTCACCCAAATTTTATAGGATAAAAGTATTTTACTCTAAAAATCATCAATTTTTTTAAGAAAATATATAAAATCATTAGAATTTTTTAACATTTTTACAAAGATATCACCAAACATTTTATGGTTGGCACTTTAAGAAAGAGTAAGATTTCCAAGGCTTCTATACTTTAAGATAGGTATGGATCCTAAAATTTTTCCCTAATACTACCACTTCATATGTGAGGCATTGGTGAGTAAATATAATGTGATTCCCTCCAATCATTTGTGAGGCATTGATGAGTAAATAGAATTTGACTCCCTCCAATCTTTGAAAACAATAAGTGTTGTTGTGAAGTTTTTATGTAATTTGGTTATATCTAACCATAAAGGTGGAAACTTTAGATGTTTGCCTTTGGGTTTGTGGGCTCAGTCCCATAACAACACAATATCTCTCACTTCAAGCTCTTTCTTAGATAATGACTAATTAAACCATATTTTGACAAGGTATTGATGGGCAAAGAATTTATGTCTAGATTTCTCCCTTTCTTCCTCTAACTTCAATAGGCTATTCAACCTATTCTCTATCGTTGGCTTAGAACAACTCTAGATAACTATACGAGGAGAGGAAAGATATGGAGAGGGAGGATGGATTCTTTCCCATAGACTAATAAGTATAGTGAATTCTTGGTGAAATCTTTGGTTGTTACCCCATCTTCCTAAAGGGCATGCAATATAGTATTATGCTAGCTTCTAGGGTGGTCTTCTATGGTTTCCTTGATGATACATATGGGGTTTTTATTGGTGGAATCATTTAGTCCATTCCCTTGTGGATATTAGTTATAATAATTATTTAATATTATCCCATTTTCCAAGACAAAATATATCAGATCGACATGCCTGAAATATTTGGCACTGTCAAATGTTAAAGTAATGGGAGTGCTGGATCTAGTTATCATTTATTTTATCTTAAGGAATTGGATGAATACTTTCACCAATGTAGCTTTGGTAGGTGTTATCACCATAAATTTTTTTGTTGGAATCCAAGTCTCAGGATTTAGCGAGGGGCCAAACCGGTGTAGAGACATGATAAAATGGAGGATGGAGCCACATTTAGCGGGATAAATATAAATCTAGCAGAAGCGCGACGTTGATGGGACCCGGTGGGCCACAGATATGAGACATCCCAAATCGATGGTCAGAAAATATATTGGGCGGAGAACTAGCGCGAAGTTTAATAGTTTGAGAGCGGGTCGATGAAAATGCCATGGTTTTAGCTTATGACCATGTGGTGCCACTAGAGGCATATCAGGGCGAAAGGCGGTCTGCTCCAAACCTCTTTGCCTCATCCCCGATATCGGGAAGAGTATATAAGGAGAGGACCCTCACCATTATTTTATGACATTTCAAATAATTTGAACGTTTGAAATTGGCGCAACTGCTTCGTTTGAACTAAGGCTCAACAATGCACCAGTCTCACGCGTTCTACGCCCATTCGCAGGTATTTTTCATTATTTCCATGGATCCTATCATTGTGTCCATAACAGAACAAGATACTTCCTCTAAAGAAGAAGACCTAATTGACAGAGACTCTGATGTGTTCGACAACGTAATAACCATCTCACCTGTCTCCGTATCCAAAGCCAATTTGTCGGATAATGTAGGGAGACAATTACCTTTCATCGAAGAGGTCCAATCCTCCTTAGTCCCTTACGTTGTCGAAATCACATTTCCCTTCCCAGAATTCATAAGCTAGTGTGCAGAACAATACTCACAGGAAGATAAGGCTGTTTTAAATAAGTTAGGGTCAGAGGTCCTGTGCAGAATAGATAGTCCATCAATCCGACACACCCTCGACATACTAGAGTCTCTCCCCGTAGCGTCTGAACCCTTCGAGGAAGAAAATCTAATTACAGTTTACAGAGGATGTCCCCTCAAGGTCAAAACCCTATTTTTGCAGACAATTGTTAAACTCAAACATTATTCTGAGAGTCTGTCATTACCTATGAATGTAAGTGTCTTGGTCATTGAGGTCCAGTGGGCCTATTCCATACTTAGTCATATTTTAGGTTTACATAATGACAAATTTGTAGTTGAGGTCATGTTAGGTTTTATATTAACCTTTTTTCAGTCAGAGTCCAGTCAATCAGTTTGTATCAGTTTTGAAGATTTCATAGTTGATAATGTACATAAGCATCTAGTGAATTTCCAATCACTAAGGCACTTCAGGTATTACACACACTTGCTGAAAATGTTCCTAGAAACAATCAAGATATAGTTCCCTGAAGATGCATTCATTTCGAATGAATGCAAAAGGATCACAATGCTCATTTTTATAAATAAGATCATGTCCAAAGTTTACAGCTTAATCTCCAACACCAGTCTGCCAAGAGTTTTAGAAGAGATGAGAAGTTATTTGCAGCCAAATCCAGAGAACAAAGTGGGAGATTGGGTTATTTTCATGCACTCTACTGTAATTTGGGTATATGGTTGTCAAGAGGCTCCTTACCTTATACTTGTTTTCTTGACACCTAGATTTTTTTCCCTAGAGTTCATTAGGCAAATAATTATCTCAGAAACAAAACATTTCCTGAAAATGCACAAGGCGTCCAATCTGAAATTTCCTTTCATCAAAGGACCCTTTGTTGTGAATACTTGATCCTGTTTATCTCAGATCTAGGACAAACTCAAGGAGTTTGGATTTGCACAGCTACAAGGGAGGATATATGATCCACATCAGGTCATATCTAAAAGAAGATTGATAAGCAAACAGGGCCCTTATGAACATGAGTATGTTGAAGGTTTTGATAAATTGGCAAATCTGGAAACTTGTGCGGATATGGAAGTCATTTTGCAGCCTGATCAGACACAACAAATAGGTTCAACCCTACAACAGACTCAGACATAGAAAAATCCTCCAAGGCTGATTATTAAAGCTCCCAAGATGAGTGTTTATAACAAAAGGAGCAGTTCAGAGGCCCTGGGAACCAGTGAGCAACAAAATGTCCCTAAAAAGATAAAGATCATACAATCCCCACAGATAGTGGATCTAGATGAAGAATAGCCCAAAGGGAAAGTGAGTATGGATATGGTGGAGGGTGTCACCAAAAAGGAAGAAACTGGTAAAAGAAGCATGCCCCAAAGTGAAAGAAGTTCAAGAGATTTTAGCAGCAAGAAACACATTTTTGATAAAGCACCTGAAGTAGTCTACCAATCCAAAAAATATTTAGAGAATCAATATGTTGTGAAAGGGAAATTGGCCATGAGTGAAATAAGAGATTTGATAGCCAAGGTAGAAAGGATTTCTCAGCATAAGTCCTCCCTATTTTCAGTCAGGGATGTAGAAAAGAAGACACTCAACATAACTGTGGAAGATGAGGATAAAGTGTCTGAAATTAAGCTGCATTATGAAAACATCAGTGCCCCAGACAAGGTGAAATTCCATAGAAACACCAGTGACATGCTGTATTCTAACTTCCTGGGTCTGAGCTTAAGGGTTTCAAGGTTGAAAACTCATGCGCTTAAGATGGAGGGACAATTGAGGAAAGAAAAAACATCCAGTAGAGCATGACAAACTAAAGTCAAGAGATTAGAATATGAAGGCCCTCAAGGGGTAAAATCTTCCTTAGAGGAGAAAGACAAGATGATTCAAAGCATGAAGAAGAGGCTAAATATGTCTATCACAGAGCACACACAAACAACAAAGATGGTCTCTCTAGAATGAGAGAAAGAGACATTTCGATAAGAAGTATTGAATTACAAGGCCAAAGTATTGCAACTGGAGAAGGAAAAGGAGAATTGGTCACAAGGATAGACAAAGGTATCAAACATGGCTACAGTTGTACCTGGTACTACAGAAGTTGGGTCGAGCACTGAAGAAATTTTCCAAGCTATGTCACAAGTTAGCTTGAAGACAAGATAAATCAAAAGCCTTAAGGGACTTAGAGAAAAGTTGTAGCAATAAATGAAAATAAAGGATGAGAGGATGGCCCAGTTCCAAAAAGAAAATCAAGATTTGTAGAAAAGAGTAGACGCATTGAAGACAAGGTTGAAGGGTAAAGCAATTTTGCAGGGAGATAAAAATGTAATATGGGACTCTACTACTGTTGAAGATGCTAAGTTTAGGGTGTACTTAAATTTCATAAATGACAAATATATCATGGCTATCACTGCCTGAAGTAGGTGTACTATTGTGAATGAGACACTAGAAAAAAATCCCTCAGAGTGGGCCCATAACGCTATAAATTTTCTGAATTTCATTCCCACTGCTAAACTTCAGACCATTGGGGTCAAAGACATGACTACACTGATCATTTGGGATAGGAGGATCATTGCTAAGAACAACTTTCTCAAGTCAGTTCAAACCAAAGATGTACAGATGGAGAAGAGTATACAGGAATTCAAGGATCTGTTTGAGAAATTGTTCATCAAAGGCCTTCCACCATTTTGGGATGGCAAAGGGAAATTATATGATCTAGAGGAATACAATTCTCTCCTCACCTGGTGAAAAATGGATCATTCTAAGTTTGAAGGCCTGGGGGAAAATTTGAAAGGACCAGGCTTGGTGGAATATCTGACCATAGATTTTGAGATCTTGAATCAGTTCAAGACTGTAAATATTGGGCTGCCAACTATGACTTATGCCACTTGCATTGACCTGGAGATTCTGATCAAAGAAATTATGGACTACGAGATCCCTTTCGACGTACATTGGAAAGAGATCGTGCATCTAGGAAAGACAAAATGAAACCTTCCAGGGACAAGCAAATAGACTCCAAATGTCACCAGATCAACGAGTTCGACAAAAGATCAAAGAGAGATAGATGGCGAAGACAAAAGGTGAGCAGTTGGAGGAATCACCCGTTAATTTATGAAACTTTTTTGTTTAATCATTGTAAATCGGTTCACATATCGAGACTATCAGTTGAAATTATTGTAGTCAGTTTTAGAAGCTGAAAAGTTTCAGTTCAACCATTTTAATCGAATTGTATAAGTACTAGAAGTTCTGAATGAATTAATGTTGGTAGAAGTTCAAGGGAACCTTTTAGTTGTTTATGAACTCTATTGTAATTTTTTTCTGGAGATGAATTGAATACATATGCAGAATATTTTGAAGTCTCTATGAAAATATTCTAATGGTGGTGATATGAGTTTTTTCTCCTTTCATTGTATGTATTTCCTCTGTTCTCTAATTTCATTCACATTTTCTTCTATTTAAATTGGAGAGTTAAAAGCCCAGAATTAATCTTGTGATGCTCTCAGCTTAAGCAATTTAAAATGTGTGTATTTCTTATTAACTAATTCAGAATTCATTTCAGTAATGCTTTGATGTAGTTATTTGTTTTCTCCTTCCTCTTACACTCTACATAAATACAATTTATAACTCAGATTCATTGCCTCAATTATCCTTTATCCTATGGATATTTCTACCATCCATTCATTGTTTTCATTCACTTTCAGAATTTCGACTCCATAGCCCTAAGTGTCCCTCCCCTTCCTTGCCAAAAACTTTATAAAAACCCCCAAAACAAACTAAACCTAGCCATTGATTGTCAAAGAAATATCAAGTGACACAAGAGAGCCCTCTCTGAGTTGAGCAGGATAGTTCCCAGCTCTAAAGTTGGTTGAAACAGTTACCTCTGTCGTTTGTCTATCAGTCAGACAAAATTTACTGAGTGCTAACATTCTGGCGTCGTTGTCGGGGAACAAAAGAGAAACCTTCCCTGGGAGAAGAACGACTTAAAGCTTTAGTTTCAATCTCCGAGGGTGACAGTGGATCAAATACCTTATTGGCTGAGATTATTTTTTCCATGGTGATTCCATTACCAAGAGACCAGTTGCATCAAGCAATGTCACGAGCTAGAAATCCTGGGCCCCAAGAGAGTTCACACCAGGAGAAACCCAGACCTAGAAGGTACAATCCCTGTGTCTAATCCTGAAAAGATTGTACATAAAAAAAAAGAAAAAAAAAGTAACCCTAGTGTTGCGTTTAGACCGATACATGTCCTTACCCAAGGATGGAGTGACGAGCATTGAAGATCTTGAGTTTGATGTGAATTTGAACAAAATCTGTTTAGAAATAAATCTGAATCCTGTTTGAGCGAGGTCATCTTTGACGAACAAAGGTTCCAAGATTTTATTTTAGCTGCATCCGCAAGGCCTGCAGTGATTCATACTTAGAACCAACAACCACTTCGACCCCTCACAGCAACCATGGCAGCTAGATTTTCCCCTCTTGTACTTCCTTCTTAGCTACATGATTTACCTCTAGAGTATAATTTAAGGATCAAACTATATGATGTTGAAGGTAATGTGTCGGCCTAAAAAAATATAAACTAGTTCAATGATTTTTCAAACTTGGAAGAAGTAGATTTTGAAGACGTAAAAATGAGACTGTTTGTAGAAAGTCTTGTAGGAGAAGTGAGGAAGTGGTTCAGATCACTTCGATCAGCTAGTATCATAGATTTTGAGGCATTTGAAACCTGTTTCCTTGCAAAATGGGGTGACAAGGAAAATCCCCTTCAGTTGTTAACTCAATATAACAACATGAGGAGATTGTTGGAGTTACTTCACACACACCTAGGATTTCTTTTTCCTAAGGTTTTGATTTGTTTATTAGTCATAATTAGTCATTATTTAGTCTCCTATATTTTAGGATAGAATATTCCACCTGGAGAATATTCTATTTCAGTTCACACTTCAGTTTGACTAGTTGAGTTGAGTTTAGATGTTGCATTGGGATCATCACCATGCTAATTCGACCTTGAATTGGTATCATCACTAGACTGGCGCATTATCCTTGATTCCTTGAGTTAACTCCTCACTACTTTTTGTTCAGTCAGTTAACTGAAGACTAGTTGACTAGTTAACTCAACTAGGTGGCAATTCACTCCCGTAACTGCCTGAGAGACTAGAATAGGTGGCGGTTCACTCCCGTAACTGCTGGTGTGTGTCCAGATCACTCTAGACCACCACTATGGTGACTTGGTTCACCTCAAGTCGGACTCATTGAGTTATACAAAGTATATCATGTGTAAATTATTCATTATTCATAACGGTTAATGAGAATTCTTCCATTCTTTCTCTCCTTCTTCTTCCTTTTCCAATTCTCTCTGCAAATGTGTGTATTAGTTTTTAGCTAGATCTATTATGTGTAGGTTTATCACATTTACATGGTATCAGATCCGATGGACTGCTAAGCAAAATCTACACCAAAATTTTTGGCAGGTACAAAAGATTGAAGACAACAGAAAGATGGAATTCCAAAAAGAATTCATTCTTACGCCTTACAACTATTTTGCATGGAAGGAGAAAATAGCCATACATATTCGATCTAGAGGGTTGTATAGGTTAACCATGAATACAGATACAGATCCGACATCAGCCATATAAAAATCCAAGTACTTAAATCGCACGGATGAGGCACTCAGAACAATTTGCAGTCTTATTTCTCCCGATCTCCTTTTTCATATATCTTCCTGTAAGACTCCCAATGAAGCCTAGACCATCTTGGAAGGGCTCTTTGGAAAACTGGATGATATGAGGGGACACATGCTAGAGGTGGAGCAACTCACATTGGATCCAAAAATCTTCGAGAATATCCAATATTGCTTTACAAAATTCAAGGATTTACTGTCGCAACTCAAAGATTGTGGGGTTGATAAATCAAAGGAGGAGAAACAAATGGTTCTCACCATTCTCTCCAATCTTGGTCCTGAATTATCAGTATTTGTATCTACATTCCATACTGTCAGATTCACCTCTGGATCCACTTGGAAGATGCCTTCTCTTGAGGACTTTATCGAATCCCTGACACAAGAGAAAACCAAGCTCATCAACATGGGTGCAATCAAAGGCCCAAGGACACATGCCCTTACTGTGCATGATGGAGGCCACAAATATCATACATCTAAATTTAAAGATAATTGGAAATCTCATGCACATGCGAAGAAGGAAGGGTACACAAAACCCTTCACCGATGCCTCCAGATCCAAAGGAGAAAAGAGAAGAAAAGGGGAGAAATGCACATACTATCACAAAGGATTCCATTTGAAATCTGAATGCATGCAAAAACAAATAGATCTGATGTCTCAGATACTTTAGTAAAACAAACTTGGATATCACATCCTCGAGGGTGCAAAGAAGAAGAAACCAGAAGATCTGAATTCCATGAAAGGCAATTTTAGCCATGCCTTGATTTCCATCAACTCCTCTCCCGATGATTGGATCATAGATTTAGGAGCATCACATCACATGGATGCCTCAGAAGCAATATATTCTTCTTTGTATGCATGAAAAGGTCCTCCTATTCTGATGGGGGACAACTCTTCTGTCGAAGTCATCAGAAAATGAAGGATTGAACTCACCAACGGAAGCTTCGCGAATGTGTTGCATGTTCCCAAGATTTATGTCAACCTTCTCTCCGTGTATCAGATGACGAATTATGGCACTGAAAATAAAGTCATCTTCACACAAAATTCTGTGGACATATACGACATGCAAACCAACTCCAGGGTTTCTACCAGTGAGGTAAATCATCAGTCTAGATTGTATACATTTTATGAATTCATTGAACCTGATTCTGCTTTACTGCTTACTCAAGATGATGAAAGTAGTAGGATATGGCACGAAAGGTTTGGACATTTGAATTTTAGATACATGCAACAACTTAGCAAGAACAGATTAGTTGATGGTCTACCAGACATCTATTTCTCCAGGGGAGTATGTGAGGGATGTGTTCTCGGGAAACACCCTCAAGAGAAATTCGACAAGGGAAAGTCTCAGTGAGTTTCCGCACCTTTAGATTTGATCCACAGTGACCTCATGGGTCCTTTTCCACATCCATCAATTAGAAAAGCGAGGTTTGTTCTCATTTTTTTTAATGATTTCTCATGTTTTACTTGGATCTACTTTCTCAGGAAAAAATCCGAGGTCTTTCAACACCTCAAAGATTTCAAAGATTTGGTTAAGACATAGTCTAGAAAGAAGATAAAAGTCCTCTGAACTGATAATGGGGGAGAGTATGTGAATCATGAGATTCATAATCTTTTCCTTGAGGTAGGGATTCAGTTGCAGCATACAGTTCCCTACACTCCACAGCAAAATGGAGTTGCTGAGCGGAAAAACCGATCTCTAAAGGAGATGGAATCTTGCATGTTGCATGCAAAGTCACTACCATAGAGACTATGGCCCGAAGAACTTAATTGTGCAAAATACATCCAAAATAGATCTCCCCATAGATCTATCAAAGATAAGACCCCCTACGAGGCTTGGAGCGGCCTCAAACCGGAAGTGACCCACTTTCGTATTTTTGGTTCACGTGCATGGGCTAGGATTCCCTCTGAAAAGAGGAAGGAACTTGATCCATAGAGCACTTAGTGAATTTTTGTTGGATACCCTGACAGTGTGAAGGGATATCGACTTATTGATCTTTCCTCAGAGCGGCTCATCATTGAGCGTAGTGTTCAATTCGAGGAAAGTGTCTTGCATGTACCTCAACAACTGCATGCAGACACCTTTACTCTTACACCTATTCGAGATGATGAGCATGCACATGCCAACTCTTCTTCAGACGAGAGTTCTGATTCAGAGGACTTAGAGGATTCTGATTCAGATTAAGAGTCAGTATAGTCAGATGCAGAGTCAGAGCATCAAGATGCAGTTGCAGAGCCAGAGCAGAGACCCAAGTGGGCACAAACTACTCTTCAGGATGTAGGGGATATTGTAGGTGATCCAGCCGATACTAGGAAGAATCGATCTGATTTCGAGGATATTCCTATTGAAATCACTGCCACTAAACGATGGCCTTCCAGGCATCTTTTATTGGTTCAGTATTCATATCCACAGTCTTATGGCGAGGCTGTTGGAAATCCCTTTTGGGAATATGCCATGTAGGAGGAGTACAACTCCCTCCTCGAGAACTAGACTTGGGATCTGGTTCCCCTTCCTTCTGGGAGGAAACTTGTTAGATGCAGATGGGTCTATAGGACCAAGAGCATAGCGGATGGACAAATCAACAGATGCAAATCCAGGTTTGTCACCAAAGGCTTTCAGCATGTTCATGGTATTGACTATGATGAGACCTTCGCTCCAGTAGCGAAGATGGATTCCATTCGATTGGCCCTTGCCATTGTAGCAGCCAAGGGATGGGAATTCCATCAGATGGATGTGAAGAATGCATTTATTCACAGTGATCTCTCTGAGGAGATCTACATGGAGCAACCCTAGGGATTTATGCAAGACTCATCTTTGGTCTGTCGACTGAAGAAGTAAATTTATGGCCTCAAACAGGCTCTGAGGGCATGGTATTCCAAGATGGACTCCTACCTATTGTCACAGAACTTTGTACGTTGTAAATCAGACCCGAATGTATACATGCTCAGGACGGTTGATTCACTTCTACTTTTAGTTCTGTATGTCGATGATTTTTTGATCACTGGTTGCTCGACTTCAACTATTGCTGCAGTCAAGAGGATTCTTTATGACATATTTTTGATGACAGACATGGGTCCGCTACACTTCTTCCTTGGACTTGATATTAGTTAGGATGCATCAGGCATCAAAATTTCTCAAGCCAAGTATGCATGAGATCTCCTTGAGACATTTCACATGATAGACTTCAAGTCTGCTCTAAATCCTTTCCTATCAAGAGTCAAACTTGAGGATGGCAGGGAGACTCCATTGGTTGACAACACACTATAAATATAGCTAGTGGGGATCTTGTTGTATCTCACACACTCCAGACCAGACCTCTCATATGTAGTTGGCGCAATTTCCAGGTTCATGTAGGAGCCGCATGAACTACATTGGAAAGCTGCAAAGTGTATTCTTCAATACGTACAAGGCACCATCACCTTTGGGATTCATTATGAAACAAAATCTACATTAGATCTCATTGGTTTTACTGATTCCGACTGGGTTGGCGATAACATTGATCACAAGTCCACATATGGTTACTCACTCAGTCTTGGTTTCGGGCCTATCTGTTGGTCAAGAAAGAAGCAAGATGCCATTGCTCTATCTTCAGCCGAGGCAGAGTACAGAGGGGTAGTTAACATAACCATTCAGGCTATGTGGCTACAACATTTTCTCATTGAGTTGGGCATTCAGTTTCATCGACCAATTGTCATATGGTGTGACAACCAGAGCACTCTGAAGTTCTGCAGAGATCTAGTTCAGAGGTAGCGGACGAAGCACATCGAGATCCACATGCACTACATCTGGGACTTAGTACATGAGGGGATCATCGACTTACAGTTCTGTCCTTCAGCAGAACAGACGACATACATTTTCACCAAGACCTTCACTGAGAAGAAATTCCATTCTTTACGAGGTCATCTTGGAGTGAAGGACATGGTTGCATAGCAACTGTAGTTCTTCTTTTTACATACATTGTAACTTGAGGGGGGGTTTTTCCCATGAGGTTTTCCCTCTTTCCTCACTTTATTTTCAGTGTATATTTTGTACTTGGGTACCTAACATGGCCTCGTTGTCGGGACCCAATGTTTATTTTCACCATAGTGATGTTCAGGGGGGGTGTTGGAGTTACTTCACACACACCTAGGATTTATTTTTCCTAAGGTTTTTATTTGTTTATTAGTCATAATTAGTCATTATCCAGTCTCCTATATCTTAGGAGAGAATATTCCACCTGGAGAATATTCTCTTTCAGTTCACACTTCAGTTTGACTAGTTGAGTTGAGTTTAGATGTTGCATTGGATCATCACCATGAAACATTGGGATCATCACCATGATAATTCGACCTTGCCTTGGTATCATCACCAGAGTGGTGCATTGGCCTTGATTCCTTGAGTTAACTCCTCACTACTTTTTGTTCAGTCAGTTAACTGAAGACTAGTTGACTAGTTAACTCAACTAGGTGGTAGTTCACTCCCGTAACTGCCTGAGAGACAAGAATAGGTGGAAGTTCACTCCCGTAACTGTTAGTGTGTGTCCAGATCACTCTATACCACCACTATGGTGACTTGGTTCACCTCAAGTCGAACTCATTGAGTTATACAAAGTATATCATGTGTAAATTATTCATTATTCATAACGGTTAATGAGAATTCTTCCATTCTTTCTCTCCTTCTTCCTTTTCCAATTCTCTCTGCAAATGTGTGTATTATTGTTTAGCTAGATCTATTATGTGCAGGTTCAACACATTTACAGAGATCACCTGAAAAAATAGTGTAGGATTTTTCAGCCAGATTTATAAATATTTATAATTTGATTCCTGCTGAGTTAAAACCCCCCACTAAAGTTGCTCAGCTCAGATATGCCGATTCTTTTGAAAGTGATTTTTCTTTGTTATGAAGAGAATGAAGATCTGATTCATTATATGATATGTTTATTGATTCCATAGAGGTCGAAGTGAATCTAATGTCTTCAGGAAAGATAAAAGCTAACTCTGGCAGGGACATGAACAAAGCTCAAGATAAGGCACAACCTTCAACCTCCGAAACATCATAAGAAAGGTTTGAAACGATGATGAGAACCATGGAGAGAATGGTGGAGATAATTTCCTTATATAATAGGCTTAACCCCAAAGAACAAGATGACGACCCACCAAGAAATCCGAGGAGACCAACAATCCCACAAATCAGACAAAGAGAGCAAAGAAATCAGGGGAATCAGGCAAATCAAGGAGATCAAAGAAATCAGGGAAATTAGGCGAATCAGGAAAATCAAGGGAATCAGGGGGATTAGAAAGTAAGGCCTCCTTTCCAAAATAATTATATAAATGAGAATTATGGTGGATATTTTGAAGAAGACATGAATTGTTGTGATGATAAAGAAACATAGGTGTTTTTGAACAAAGAAGAACATGACCAGTTCATGGATGCAAATGAGATATTTAAGCAATATGAGGAGGAGAGGTTATCATTAGAAAGGGAATATCACCAAGCCGGATTATAGGATGCCATCATGCTATTCCGGAGACAATACAATCTTTGAAATCAGAGAGTGCCTGAAAACCCCAGAAAGGGAAATCCTTCAAAGGGAAATCCTTTGAAAGGAAATCCTAAAAAAGAATATCAGAGTAACATACCCTCTTCAAGTCAGCCAAAAAAGGATTCCATTGCAAAGGATTCTGCGGAAAAAGGTATTGTGGAGAAAGGAAAGCAAAAATAATAGCCCCAGAATAAAATATTAGAGGCGAGGAAAGAAACGGTTACCAAATAGGTAGAGAAAACCTCATCCTCCTTTAATTTTGAAAGTGAGATGGCCAAGATAAAACATTTTGTACCATTCAATGAATTGATCAAGAACAACGAATATAGAAATCAAATCATCAAGAAGCTTAAGATGGAACCAACTTATGATACCCTGAACGTACAAGATGATCACCTTGCCATCTTATTTGGACCAAGAGTAGAAGAAAATAGTGATAATGAAGAAGTCCCCCCTTTCTATGTCAGCCTGAATATCCATGATATGACATTGCACAATGCCATGTTGGATTCAAGAGAATCTCATAACCTAATTCCCAAGGTGGTCATGGACCAACTAGGCCTGGACATCAGAAGTCCTTACAAAGACATGTTCTCTTTTGATTCCAGGAAGGTGAAGTGCCTAGGTCTTATCAAATATCTGGTGGTATCTTTGGCACAAATCCCAACAAAGAACATGGTTATGGATGTAGTGGTTGGTTATATTTCTCCCAATTTTGGCATGTTGTTATCAAGGTCTTGGGCTGCAAAATTAAAGGGAACTCTCCATATGGACATGTCATATGCCACTATCCCTGTATTTGGTCAAGAAATAAGGTTGTATAGAGAGGTTTTGCTCAAATACATGGTCAACGAAAAGTCACAGTCGAGTAATCATCCCATCTACTCTATGTAAACTGAGTTGGGATCTTCCATTTTCTTCAATGACCTGTGTTTTGAAGAAGAAGAGTCAAAAATTGATATGGATGACAAAGAAAGATCTGATCAGCAGATTGAGGAGTTTTCAGAGAAACATGATAACGTAGAAGATCAGACATGGAATATGAGTTTTGATGGAGTTGCCTACAGATAAGGATTAGGGTTTGGCGTATGGATCAATCACCCCAAAGGAGATTCAAAATTGTGTTCTTATAAACTCGTTTTTGGGTGCACGAATAACATGGCCGAATATGAAGCATTAATATTGGGGTTGAAGGTTTTTAAAGAATTGGGTGCCAAAAGAATTGTTGTACATGGAGACTCTGAGGTAAGTATCAATCAAATAAAGGGCATATACCAAGAAAAACATCCCATACTAAGGGATTATAGGAACCTGGTACTAGACCTCCTTGAGAAATTTCCAGAGTATAATATTTTAGAAATTCCAAGAGAACAGAATCAGATTGCTTATGCCTTGGCTACTTCAACAACAGTTTTCAAAGTTACTATCTTCCCTGATAGAAAATACAGGGTTGAGGTCAAGTACAAGCCAACAGTACGAGATAATATTAAGTACTAGAAAGTTTTTGAAGATGACAACCAAATAGAAAGCTTCCTCAAGATGGAGAATGAATTTGAAAATTTGAACATTGACGAAGAATACTGTGATGAAGAGATAGATGCAAATACTTTCACAAAGGATGGGTAATTTGACAATCACATTGCAGGAAGAGACATAGTTCATCTGAAGAGTAACATCATTCCCAAGGGCCTGGTTCAATTGGAAAAACTTTTTGATAATAATGATGTGGCAAGAAGTCCAAAAATTACAGTAAATGAAGGGGATGTGGAAGATTGCAATATTGGGACTCAGGATGACCCAAATATCATTAAGCTGTCTAGAACACTTATCCCTGAAGTAAAGGAGAAATATATCAAATTGATGAAAGAATTCTCTGATGTTTTTGCCTAGAGCTATGATGATCTGAAAGTCTATGACACCAGTATAATTCAGCATGTGATCCCAATCAAAGAAGATCACAAACATTTCAAATAGAAGTTAAGAAGAATAAGCCCTTTGTTGTTTCCCTTGATTGAGAAAGAAGTAAAAAATCTATTTGAAGCCAATATCATAGTATCCCTGAGCTTTTCTAAATGGGTAGAAAATCTGGTGCCAGTCAGCAAAAAGAGTGGGGAAATAAGGTTGTGTGTGGATTTAAGAAATCTGAACAGAGTATGTCTAAAAGACAACTACCCACTGCCTAAGATGGATCACATTTTACATAAAGTGGTGGGTTCTCAAAAAATGTCAATGTTGGATGGATTCTCTGGATACAATCAGATTATGGTGCACCCTGATGTTCAGGAAAAGACAACATTCACAACTCCATGGGGAACATTCATGTATGCCAAGATGCCTTTTGGGCTCATGAATGTAGGGGAAACATTTCAAATAGCTATGGACATAGCTTTTGCTGATGAAAAGGAAAAATTCATTGTTATCTACCTTGATGATATCACTGTGTATTCTGCCTCAGATGAAGAACACCTCAAACATCTTAGGAGGGAATTTGAAAAGTGCAGAAAGTTCGGTATCTCGTTGAATCCTAGGAAGTCAAATTTTTCTATAGAAGAAGGAAAGCTACTGGGTCACATCATTTAAAAACAGGGAATAAAGGTAGATCCCAACAGAGTGGAGGGAATCTTAAAAATTGGCATACCCAGAAGTAAAAAAGAGGTACAATCTTTCCTGGGAAAAGTGAATTTTCTCAGGAGGTTTATCCCTAATTTGGATGAAATCATAAAGTATATTACCAACATGATCAAAAAAGGAAATGAAATAAAGTGGACCCCTGAAGCCAATAAATCCTTCGAAGACATTAAAGTGGCATTGACCAAGGCTCCAGTATTGGCCAGTCCTAATTTTGAAAAATAATTCATACTGTTCTCTTTTGCCTCATAACACACAATTGCTAGTGTTTTATTATAGAAAGATGAGAATAATTTTGAGAAGCCCATAACATATTACAACAATACATTAAGGGATTCCCCTTTGAAGTATGATATCATGGAGAAACAAGCATATGCATTAGTCAAGGCCTTGAAAGAATTCAGAGTTTACATCTTGCATTCTCTTACTACTGCTTATGTGTCGAGTAGCTCAGTGAAAGACATCTTAACTCAGCCTGATCCTGAAGGAAAGAGGGTTAAGTGGATAGGAGTGTTGTTAGAATATGACATTGAGATCAAACCCACCAAGTTGATAAAGGGATAGGGGCTTGCGAAGATGATGGAACAGAACAATTGTTAACTCCTAGGAATAAATTTCATTGCAGACCTGTCAGAGGATGCAAAAAAAGAGAGAAATCCTCAAATATCCCAGAAATTTCTTGACTCCACATGGTATGCAGATATCATCTATGTGTTGAGAAATTTGTAGGCTCCTCCTGAATTTAGTAAAACAAAGGCCAACTTCTTGAAACCGAAGGCAACAAAGTTTTGTATAGTAAATAAATATCTATATTGGAAAGATCCATGGGGAATTTTATTGAGTCGTTTGCTAGAAGAAGAAGAAGAAAATACCATCAGAGAGTTCCATAAGGGTGACTGTGGGGGTCACCATTATTGGAAAAGCACTGTGCATAAGATTTTAAGGGCTGGGTTATATTAGCCTAGAATTTTTTCCAATGTCTATAAAGAGGTTTCAAAATGCCATGAATGTCATATTTTTGATGGGAAGGGAAAATTGCAGCCTCTGCCTATGAAACCCATCTCTGTGGAAGCTCCTTTTAGAAAGTGGGGCCTTGATTTTATAGGAGAAATACATCCACATTCCTCAGCTCAACACAAGTGGATTCTAATAGCAACAAATTATTTCATTAAATGGATTGAGGCATTTCCCATGAGGCAAGGAACATATGTTGTTATCATCTTGTTTTTAGAAGAGAATATTTTATTGAGGTTTGGATGCCCAATCAAGATCATAACAGACAATGCGACAAATTTCAAGTCCAAGAAAGTAGAGAAATTTTGCAGTGATTACAATATCACCCTTGGCCATTCTACTTCTTATTACCCTCAAGGAAATGGGTTGGCTAAGTCTGCGAATAAAATCTTAGTCAGAATTATCAAGAAACTGCTGCAAGATAACAAAAAGGTTTGGCACAAAAATCTCATCCATGCACTATGGGATGAGAGAATCACCCCAAAGAGATCTATAGCCACATCCCCTTTCCAAATTGTTTATGGTGTTAGCACTTCGTAAATCTATTTGACTAATAAACAGGTGATGAAGGTAACTTTTTCAACCAACTTTGAGACCCAAAACTAGCCTTCGGACCTGGAGAGGGCTCTCTCGGGAGACTTTGTCTCCGCGTGGGATATGAATTTAAAGTTGTGGCTAGATTTAACACCTTTGAAATAATGGGTTTTGGTTATATTGGCGCAACAGAGTAAGACTTTGGGCTATGGATTTGATTCGAGAAAATGAAAGAAACAAATGACTCGGTGACTGAACTTGAGAGGATAAAGGCTAAGCGAGAAACAATCTTTAGTGTAAAATTTTTGTGTGAGGCGGGGAGAAAATATAGGAAAGAAACTCAGAGCACCGCTGCGGATGAATTTAGAGTTTAACTTTAGAGGAAATACGTTTTGTCTAAGTGGCACAAACAAGGGCTGCTGCGCAATGAATCCACAGGTTCGAAAATTCGTTCCGACTTGGACAGAAAAAGATATGAATAAGACAACATGAAGTACGTACGCAAATAAGGGAAAACAATACATCCAACTACTACAATTAGAATATTTTCATCAAAGTTATAGGACTTTTTCATTAATCTTTGGTCGAACTCAAATTACATACAATAGTTACTGTCTATACTAATTTTGCCAACCAACCTGACTTACATTGAAAAGATCGAATATATAAGCGAGGGCATCGCTTGGTTTGCCCTACTCTTCTAACTACTATCTCTAAAAACTAGGAAACTGACTACTCTGCATTACAAACTCTTCGCATGATGCTTTTCCAAAACTAGACAGTAAATGCATCTGGCTACATCATGATTGTTTGTAATCCAAAATGGGGATTTGGTTAATAGATCAGGTGTCGTCATGGGAAAATGAGGTGTCAATGTTTCCTTTGATCAGATGTCTGATTGGATGAGTGTTTGTCAGAATCCCACTGTTTGTTGTAACGAATTTGGTTTTCTTCTGCGTGCTCATTTGCTGGGGGAAATGTGCACAACAAGTGTCTGCAGACGGTCATGGTCGTTATCCAAATGGAAAAGGATATTAGGGAGATCTCTCCTTCAAAACTGTCAAGATTTGTTCAACTAATCTTGCTTCTTCTATTCGTTGGAAAGGACTGCACGTGCTATCTCTTCGGCCACTTCACATTCTCTAGAGTGTTTGGCATACCTTTATTTTGACAGCCATTGTGCCTCGCGCAGCTATACAATCATATCCCATGCCTCTCTGAGCTGTCTTTTGAGCCATGTCATGTTCCCTTCGTGACCTTGTGCTATTGATGCTTCTGTGCTCTTTGTCGCTAGCTGTTGTCTCATCTCCCTATTTTCTTGGTACGTTTCGACGATGGCTAGCTTTGCTTGTTTCAGCTGTTGAGATGTCTCTTGATCATTTGTACCCATGGCATCCTTCCTCCTCATTCTTCTCCCACTTCCTCCTATGCGATTCGAGTTTCCCCATCCTCCTTGTTCTTCCTTGGTATGCCCCTTCTCTGAGGTATATGTTGTTGGGGAGACATGACTTCCAATGTCCTTCTTTCCTGCGTAGTTCCTTCCACTCCAAGTTCTATGCGGTGTGATGTCGTCGTTTCTGTGGGTGAAGGAAAAATTCCCTTTTTATCCTTGGGGATACCTGTTGTGAGTGAGAAAGAATCACGATCAGTCTGGGGCTCAGGTCTAGTTCTTTATGCTTTGAGAGGTCTCCATGATGCGACCAATATTTCTCATGCACGTGGTGGATCTGGCGAATTCCCAAGATGGAGAATTCGATTGATCTGAGCCTACGGAAAAAATCACAGACAAAGTTTGAATATGATTTCGTAGATAACATGGGTGTAGAACCTCTGGTATTTATAGCATATCGGGCGAAAAGAAGAATCGTGCAAAGGAACACTGAATTCATGGCGACTAGATGTCTGATATCGGGATGCGAATTATCCATAACACATCCCCACGTGTAAGGTACAGGTGATAAGGGCTTCAGGGTATATGTGATATGAACGTCACAATTTTTCATTCCTTCGGCCTCCATGATGAACTGATAATAGTTACAACGCCTACCGACGTGACCTCCATTAACTACTTGACTCTACCTAGGGCACGTAGAGACTAACCTTGACAGGACCCAAATTTTTGGGAACAACATGCCCATACCACTCACATATGTTTCGAATTTGACATCCCTTCCCGCTTCCAAGGGCCAACCAGCCACTTGATGACTTCGAACCTTTCATTTCTATGTACCTGACTTCACATGGTTTGACACATGGGCTAAAAATCGACTAAAAACTGCCTCTAATTGAAATAAAAATGGCGGCACTAACAGCTGGCTCCAAAGGGGATGCTATCCTCCCTGCGAGGTAGCAAATAATAGTAGACTGTTAAGGTCCTAACCCGCACATAGGTAGATCAATGTATTCGGATGTAATAAAGGTCAATATTAATAAGACCTTTCAATAAAATAGAATAAGGCGGATGTAAGAAGACCTAATAGAAGCTTCCGCTTCTAGAAGGATC